>JARKIP010000096.1:0-268933 GCA_029990175.1 Petunia secreta
GGCCAATAGAATAGTTTTATCTTCAAATTGGTAGCAAAGCTCACCCAAAATATGGAAAAAAGGAAGAAGAAAGGCCTCCTTTTTAATAAACATGTCCATGGAGATCTTCAAGAAAATAGAACATTAAGACCAAAACGCAGTGAAACAAGGTAAAGTATAATCACACAATAATAGACCCATATGAGCTCACCAAAAAGCCCTGAGAGTAAAACCAATAAGTTACAATTTCATCTATAAGAACAACGCACCGACCCACATAAATTCTCAAACGCGTGCCCCTCCTGCTCGAGTAAGTCACAAAACCACAATACCTTCTAGCACAACAACAGCATACCCAGTGATATCCCCACAAGTGGGTTCTGGACAATACCTTGTAACACATTACCACTTATTTCTTCTATCAAAATCATCCTCTAATACTAAGTCTAGAAGCCCCTAGCTCGTTGACTCAATGGCAAAGGTAGTACTACGCGAGATGGAGTTGAAAATTAAATCCAGTATTTAACTAGAGAATAGTATAGAGACCGGTCCATTATCACTAGAAACCATGGATTTCTCGTTTACCCAAAAAAAAACACTTAGTCTAGAAACCTTGTTAGATTTGAGCTCTGTATTTAAGTGGAGAATGATAGACGGGCAGACCCATCATCCACAGAGTTTCAAACCACGCACCATTGCGCCTCGGGGATTTCTCGGCTACCAAAAAAATTACAAATAAAAAACCCAAAAACCTTGGGATACCCCATACCCCCAAAAAAAATGGACCGACCCCAATGCTTCGCACCGTTGCTTACTTCAACTACAACATTGTATACAAAAGAATCGAAGCGTATTTACTAAACCATGAAATTCTAAAACCCTAATAGTAAAAGAACCCTGCAATTCGAACCATATTAAATACTATCTGCCTTAAACACACAGACAAGCATAAACCCTTCACAAACAACAAGTGTTTAAACAATAAAATATGAACACATAAATTTAATAGGCGAGATTTGTAAATTGAATAGTAATATACTTACAGAGAAAAAATGGTTTAGAGAATTTGAAAGAGCGGGAGAACAAAGAGTTTCTAAAATCTAATGGAATGAACTAACTGGACACTATTAGGTTTTATAACCCCTTTTAGATATACTTCTTCTATTCATTTCTTTTACACTCCGTTTGGATGGTGGTTATCTATATTTTTCATATTGTATCGTATTGTATCTACTGTATAGTATTGTCTTGTACAATGTTTAGATAGACTGTACTGTTTTCCATGGTTTAATAACATCTTCCTGTATCTATCCTACAATAACCAGTAACATTACTAAAATGCCCTTAAATGCTGATAACATTAGATTTATCAAGAATTATTTATAAATTTATATTAGGATACTTATTTTTCATAATTTACCGCAACTAATACCTTGTACATATATTAATGCATTCATGCAACTATAACTGAAATTAGAGAAAAACAAAATAATAATTTAGACAATCAAAATAAGTCCACACATTTAATAATTTAAAATATAAATATGTTTCCTAACAACGCTCATTAATATAGTCTATCCTTAAAATGCATACTGTAATATTTTCTAAACAACATGTAATTCATGTTGTCCAAGAAACCCTCAGTAACTTGATAAACAAGATAAGCCTAATTCAATTGTCTGTTGGCATCATAGTTAGAAGGAGATCTTTACGTTCTTCCCATAGACATCCAATCAGTGTTTGGCACAAGTCTGCATTTCGACAAAGAAATATATAAGCTCTTCGTGTCACACTAGGTTCCAAGTCCATCTCATTTACCATTTCCCATATCTCATTCTCTGGAATTGGTGGCATGTTAGAAAGATGATTAATGGCATTTGCCGAATGATCCATTCCGCCTTTCAGCATAGCAGCCATATCTTCAAGATGATCATGTTTAGACCTTTTACTCCTATTACCTATAGGTACTTCCTCATGTGATCTAGGTGCAATAGGAGTTGGTTGCTCTTGCTCTTCTTGCACATATTCACTTGGAGTTCCCAAAGAGGCAGCATTCATCGAAATCATTTCATCTATCTCATCAATGGTTATCGGGGCACTATTTGACCGTCTCAAATTATCACGAGCGCCTCTTCTCAACATATCTTGCCCAGTCTCAGCATGCTTTCCAGTACCCCTATCCTTTCCATATAGTAGAACTAACGTTTCATAGTTTCGAATTGGCTTGTTTCTCCATTCAGCAGCTTCAGGCTTAGCCTACATTAACGTAGAAAATTGGATAAACCTCATTAAAACAAACAAGAATAATAGTAATAAATGTTAATTTACCTGAATTAATTGATCCCATACTTCAGGCTCGGCACTCCACTTGTTTGTGCTAGGATCCCATGCAAATCCACTCATTCCATTTTGAAATGTATCATAACATTTGCTAAACAGTTTTTTAATTACTTTCACTCTATTGTGAATTTTTTTCTTTGGTGTTAGACATAGTAGGAAACTTTTCCTGCATTTCCTTCACAATATTATCAATTGCATGTGTAGTGAAAGTTCCATCAACCCTATTACCAAGTGTGTGCTCATGATAAAATGAGTCAATTAAAACATCATCCATTTGTTCATTCCATATACAAATATTTGCAGCTGAAGTATTTGTATCTGTATCGCTTGAGGATGCCTTTGACCTTTTCACCATATTGGCAACTACACAATTATATAAATATTCATAAGACTTTGCTAATAAACTGCATCACGTAAATAATCATAAATGTTATAAAACAAAGCAGATAACATCTCACATAGAGTAAATAACATTACATATAATCAAACAAATAGCAAAACTAACAGTTCACTTGAACTTTCTTTCCTAAATAATTTGGCCCACATTTCAGCCGCTATACGATCGCGAATCAACTCTCCTCTTCTAAATTCCTTGTTACCTTCCCTGGGATTTTGAGCTTCTTCATGCACATCATTATTATCATTCATAAGCTCCGCGTCGACTTGGGCAAGTAACGCATCATTTGGATCTACGCCTCTTAAGTAGTTGTGCAAAACACAACATGCAAAAATAATAAGTTTTTGAGTTTCTATTCCATATGATGGCTCCATGGAACTAGAAATTATAGGAAATCTCTTTTTAAGAACTCCAAATGCTCTTTCAATAGTATTGCGCAAAGATGCATGTTGCAAATTAAATAATTCACGAGGAGTTCGAGGTGGATTCCTTGAGTATTCTTTCAAGTGATATCGCTCTCCCCTATAAGGTGTGATAAGTCCACTTCTCAACATGAATACAGCATCAACAAGGTAGTATTTTCCAAAGAATTAAGATTTTAAAAAAAATAAGTATTTGTAATCACATACAAGTATTATTATATAAATAATTGTAACATTTACCTTTTGGGATTTTTAGAGAGTCTTGTCTCTTTAGAGATTCTTTCATGATTCTTGAATTGGATGCCGACCCTTCCCACCCAACTAATACATATGTGAATTTTAAATCAAACGTGCATGCAGCCAATACACATTTTGTGTTAGATAATCTTTCCTCCCACGATATCTAGGTGCTTCATTTTTTGGAACTTTAGCACGTACGTGTGTTCCATCAATTTTTCGATGTTGACATTAGCGAAAACTTGAATAAAATTAATAGTTATGTTCACCTTAAAATATGGGTAGAATCTTTCGTTGCTGGCAATTTCAGGAGGAACTTGGGAGCCATCTGGTTGTTTAATAAATTTTTCATATAATCCCAAGATAGCTCGTAAGACTGTATGAAAATGACTGTCACGCTCTAAAATTTACTAAAAAAAATAAAAGGTTGTGACTTAGGTGTTTAAAGGTACAAAATTATTGAGATTTTTGGAGTCGCCACTTGACATAGTTCAAAGGTGTGCCAAGTCACCAAAAGGTACCTTAGAACACCTATGACTCGTTTAGTGGTCTGCGTCAGAGTTCCGGGTAAGGATCTTGGTTGACTCTCGGGAAGGTGTTAGGCACCATCGAGTCCTGTGCCAAGCACAATTGCCTTATTGACGCTCTCGACTCTTTGAAGTTGTTTATGCATTTTCCTTGATTTTGTTACGCTTCAATTTATTAATTTTTATCATTTGACAATCCAAACTCCAATCGAATATAATCGCGCGAGAACTTCACTCGTTCGAAATCTTCCGATATAAATCAATTAGATCGCGCAGGTACTTCACCCGTTCGAAATCTCTTGACTTAGATGAGTTTCAAGTGAACAAAATTGAGTTATTTAATTAAAATGGTTTACTTTCGGCCTAACTTCTTCCTACCGCATTATTAATACCTTATTTCTATTTTTTACAACTCAAAGTAATACCTCATTTCTATTTTTGCAACTCAAAAGTGACATTTCATATCAATCTCCCTTGATCCATTCATGTATGTCCATTCACGGCTCCTATGTTTGCCTGATCGAAATTGCAAGTCTAATATATCCCTATTAATCAATGGCAAATTTTAACAATCAATTACAACACAATATCGGACAGTATGCCATTCACGAGTCAACTTTTGCATGTCTCATACATCTTTTGATGTTTGCACTAAATGTCCTATTTTCCTCTTCTTTAAATTTTTATCCCAAGTTTACAAGCAATGGCCTACAATTTCCAGATCTGTCCAGCTTATATCAAATGAATTGTACGGGTCTATTATTTAAGACAGGCTTTGAAGTCACGATCTTAAAGAAAATTAAAAATAAAAATAAACCTCATTCACATCATCACACATACAAAGGCAGCAGTCAAACGAAACATTCCAAACGAGTGTGAATATGTGTAACAAGCGAACTCCATTGGGCCTAGAGTAGGCTGTTACATACATTGTATAAATCTCTAACAAGCCAAAATTTATACATGCATAAAGAGTGAAAAATAAATATCTAAGAGTTGAACTCCCTTAGCAACAACAGGAACACCAGCATCACACCATTAGCAAGTTCCAGCAACAAGAACAGCCCCTTACCTCTTTTAAATCAAACCACAGCTCAAAATAAGAGCCCCTTAGTTTATATTACAAAAGACTCTCTTTTCTCACTTCTTTCCCTTTCCTTTCTTACATATCTCTCAATTTTTCACTACTAAAACTCTCAAATTTCAGATCTGGAACCTCTTTTCTTTAAAGAGTCCCTGGTGAATATTCAGATCTCTTTTCACCATCACAGCTGTCGCTCCAAACGCACACGCAAGTATACGCGGTCAATCAAGTAATAAAGTGATAAGAAAGTATCGTTCCCACGAGGACTATTGATTAACTATTAGCTAGACAAACTTCAATTCAAGTATTGTTCAAGAGAGTTTAACCAAATTTCAAGTTGTGTTTAATTAACTAATTAACTAAAAGTAATAGGAATAAATGGAATGCAAGACAATTCAAGAGTTCTAGATATCAGTGAGAGGAAATATTCCAGGATTATGGGACTATCACCAATCCAGTTGCACTCATCCGTTAGTTGAATTAATTTTACTTATCTGAGTTGTTAATCACAGGGTTAATTATACTCACAGAGCTCTTTCGATACCCTGCTCGCCTATTCAAGCCAACCTAACGCCTATATGTCTATGGAATTAGAATTAACAAGAATGCATGTGTTTTTCCTGTAAACAGATTAAGCGTGACTGTTAGGTATATTTCTATCCTAACCGCGAAACCATTCCCCGATGCCCGGGTTCAAGAACACGCTTTATTTAATTCTATTGCAACCTACGGTTCCCACTTTCGAGTTCAACCTTAGGTTCATGGGTAATACTTAACAACTGGCCAGGAAATTAAGTAATTCAGAGCAGAATTAAATAAACAACTCAATCTGATAAATTTAATATAATTCAACCAACTTCAGAGTACAACTTTCATGGTTAACCCATAACCCTAGAATAATAGAGTTTAGCTACTCATAGACAAGTTAGCTTTCTCACAAAATAATCTAGAATTCATGAAACAATAAAGAGGGAAGAAGAATTACAACTCAATTGATGAATCTTGGTTCTCTAGCCTCTACTATGGTTCTTGCCTCCAAAAATACGTAATAGAATGTCTAATAATGTGTTTTCCAACGTTTTAATATGGAATAATAGGAGTAATACACGCCCTAGGCTAGTCCAAACTCGGGTAGGAAAGTCCCAGTCGTACAGCAGCCCATACAATGTAAGAATCCTTGTATGCCCCAATTCTCAGGTCTCACAGCTTCTCATACAATGTACGCCTGTTGTAAGGCTCATACAATGAGCTTACAAAGCTCCTAGTCCGCTGATTTTTACACTCAAATTCTTCATTTTTTCTACTTCAATCTTTGACTTCGAACTTCTCCACACAATATAGCCATTTAGCTCCAAATTCCACCAATTCGTACCTAAACCATTCAAACACACCAAGTTAGAATCATGTCACAAATTAGCATTGTTGGGCATGTATTGCTATGAAAACCATCTAAAAGTGTTAAATACAATTGCTAAAAGTATAGGAAATATGCCCAACATCAACACCCCACACTTAGCTTTTGTTCGTCCCCGAACAAATAAACCCAACACACTTGTACTCAAGGACTTCAACTACCCAACTCAAGGACTTTAAGGAGGCGCACCTATGAAATAGGTTGATACCAACAATTAGCCACTAAACATACAAGCACACAACTCCCCATATTTGCACACCACACATTTAGAAAACAAGGATTATCAAGCAGTCAAGTAGCAACAACCAAGCCTCAAGAAACGACTCTTTACACCAACTTACTCACGACATGTCCACTCGCTCAAGATTAGGGCCTAATAAAAGCTCCAACCTCTCATAATCCATGTGCCCTCACCAATCAAAGTCTAGTCCCAGTCACACAAAAATATATCAACTGAATTATAAGGGACTTTCAAAATAGGAAGAATACGCTCACACTCAAAGAGAATCTCAAGTGCCACACAATGGTACCATAGGCTTGCCCGTAGTGTAGGACTCCACTAATGTAGGCTTGCTCCTATTCGGGATTAACTAGGACTTTAAGGGTTGTAATGTAGGCCAAAGGACGGGTAATGGTTAAATGACTACCTCCCTAAGCACTTTAATACATCACTTCCACTTTTATAGCTCAACTCTTCACAAAAACAACCGAGCTACCATCCGAACATCAACTCAAACACTTCCCTCCCTTTAAGTATTATTTTTTTCTTTCAATGTGCACAACACTAGCAAGGATTGAGAATTTTTCTTCTTTTGCTTTCTTTTTTTTTTTTTTTTCACTTTTGATTTTTTTTTCTCTCTTTTTTTTTTCAACATTTGTCAATTTTTCCTCAACCTTGCCAATGTACTTTTTCCTCAAAAATACCATCACAATTTATTCTTATTGACTCCACTCAAAAGCCATCCATTTCCACCAACCACAACTCCACTAACAACAATATTTTCAATTAAAGTGCTCTAAGGAGTACGGGTTCAAAAAGAAGGTAATTAAGAACAAAGGGAATAGGCTTGTAATGTGGGTGTCAACAAAAACTAATAAGCTCAAAAAAAAAAAAAAAGGATTACAAGGGATATATATGAACGGGTAGGCTAATCAAGGCTGCAAAAGAAAGGGTTTATCAAAGAAGGCCTGTATCATCTCCCGACTAGAGCAAACCTAGGATTTCGCTTTGAACACACGCGGGGCAAGTTCTAGACCAATAATGCAAGCACGAGAATAAAGAAAAGCACCTCACCACTCATGGCACATGAACTACTCAAGGAGAAACAATTCCAACACCTAACAAAAACAAGTGAGACAAGTCATGCTATTCAGTCAGCACTCAGAGTCAGAAACCTGAGCCGAGGAGTCACTAACAAGACTGACTATCAATCCAATATATAACTCACACAAAAAATCTTTAGGGAAGTTCAACTCGCATGTAAAGGACTAAATATGTCAGTATCAAACAATTCACAGAGAAGGCACATGTCCTTACCACTTAGCTACTCCTATTTCCTAATTTTTTTGTATTTTTTTTTTAATTATTTTTTTTTTAATCTAAAAACACCCGGTTCAAAACAAAAGGCATCCTCGGGAAAGAACCGTGGCTTGAAGAAAACCTAAGGATTATGCCACTAATCTAAAAAAATTAAATGCAGTAAAAATATATAAGTACAAATCATGATACCCCACCCCACACTTAAAATAGTGCATGGTCCCCACTGCACAAGTACAAAAATAATAACAAGAGTGGGTATCAAGAAAGCTCCCTCAAACCGCAGAGTCTGGAGGTGCTGCAGACCGGTCTGAATCCGCGGTCTGAGCAGCGGAGGGGTCTAACAATTTCGTGCCAGCTGCATCCATCGCATCAATCAGCGATCCCTCCATAGTAGTAGCAGTAGCCGGAGCAAACTCTGCAGCAGTGCCATCAGTAGCACTCAAATCCACAACCTCGGGACTGGACCCTGCATCAGTCTGGACGCCAATGGAACGCGTCACTCTGGTACTCTGTATGGAGGAAAAGAACTCTGAAAGTCTGCTCATCAGTGCTGCATCACGGGCCTCTATCTGACGAAGCAACAATCTATCTCGAGCTTCTTGTTCCTCCCTCAACATGGCCAGTGCAGCCTCTTGCCCCTGCCTCAACTTGGCCAACTCGGCCTCAATTCGCTCAGGCAATGTTCTTTTATCAACCTTCACCGCCTTAGGATCATGGACCGCGGTGATATCCTGCACGGGTGGAGTATCTGTATCCATCACATCAGCCGTGTACTTCGGAACCTTATGCTTACGCATGATGGCTGACAAAGTGTGTGCATAATAGAGCCCCCATTGCATGTTCTGTCGTGTCCGAACCATCTGCTCTCGCATGAGCTCTCCCAAATTAAGAATTATACCAGTCATCAAAGCATAAACAAGCAACACCCTAGCCTGAATCACATTGGTCTGCGGATCAGCTTGCATAATCCTATTATAAATCCAATTCAACCAAGCCTTCGCTTCCTTGACCATCAACCTGTTTGGTAGTGCACTATAGGGTGTGCGGTTGTTGGGGACCCATTCTGCTATCTCTGATTCTTCACATAGCACCTTAACAATATCATCAAAGTCGGGCTCAGCTACAAAATTCTTGAACTCTGTCATATCAGCATCTGGAGCACCGTAGAACCTATTTATAGCACGGGGTGATATGTCCACTTCTCTCCCTCTGATCCAGACTACATCACTCTGTTTATGGTCCCAGTTGGCATAAAGTTCACGAACTGCTGTTATATTAGCGGGACCTTTCGGCCCTTTCATGAATGTTTCCCAATTTCTTTCTTTCAACTTGCGAACAATAGCAGGACAATCTCTATCACAGGCTGGAATGTTCAAAGCTCTCTCCGGCTTGTGTTGTTTCGTGCATAGCCAGTTGTATGCCTTGTAGGCATCCTCGCTCACAAAGGTGCCCTCCCAAAGAGACCGTTCAATAGGGATACTTGTGGATGGCAGGTTTTCAGGCAAGGGAATGGTAATGTGCTCTTCTTCAGCATCACAATCAACCTGGATATCTTCCTCATTGTCCTGCACTATTAATTCCTTCCCTTTTCCTTGAATTACCCTTCTCTTCTTAGCCGGTGGTTTAGAAGTACCACCCTCACGGATTACCACTGGTTTTTCTATCAAACTTGCACCTTTTCTGTTACCCGGGGCTGCCTGAGGAAAAGAAGTGGCTTGAACACTTGGAGCCGACCTCCTTCTTGCTAATGGTACGACCTCAGGGTCATCGTTCTCCTCCTCCACTTCCTGGGCAGGCTTGTCCTGTTTCCTCTTTGAGCGTTGCTCTCGTTTATCCTTGCCCTCTGTTGGATTCTTTGGTGGTTGGCCCCCGCTTCCACCTCCACCGCTCTTAGATGCTTGGTTTGAAATTACCATTGTGTAATGAAAGTTCTGCACACAAAGAAAAAAAACAATGAAAATCAGCCATGGAATGCAACCAAGTTCATCAAGATAGCTAAAAACTAGTCCGTTCAAGCTTTGCTTCACTTTTATTTTTCACATTGGTGTGCACCCCACACTTAAATTCAAGTGTACTGCACTTTTAAAAATATTAAGCTCATTGTAAACTCATTATATCATTGGCGAGGTAATCAGACTTCCCTCAACGTGCATCGCTTTGTTTGAAATCATTCTCGAGTTTAAAAATTGCCAAAGCGTGCAAACGGGGTTCCCACACCCCACACTTATGCTATTCTTCATCACAAAAACATAGAGAAATATTCAATTAAGAAAATCAATCAAGGCAGCCCCTTAATTTCACAACGGGGCAGCGACTCGCACGACGAGCGCTTGTGACGTGCAATGAGTCTCGCTCAAGTTAAAGTGCCTTAAACGCTGCCCCAAAGCCATAATTCTAACCAATATACGTTCAACTTATGCCCCATAACTGATTCGGTTACTCAGACTTGGCCGAATGCTTTAAATTTTCATTGGGGAATTTCATCGAACACCATATGTGCGGAAAACTGGACAGCTTGTGTGCAAGCTATTCGATTGTATTTCGGCCTCCCCACTCCGGGAGCTTTCATGTAATACTCATCATGGTGCATCCCCGCACCCTCCACAACAGATACCAAGCAAAAAACTATTCAGTTTACACCATATCATTATCATGAAACTTGAAGTTAAACTATGCCTAAAGGAGACAGGGGTGGGGAAGAAAAACTGCACACAGCAGTGCTAAGGGCGAGTAGTACGCCCTATGGGAGAGAGAAAAGCCGAGGGAGAAGAAATCATACCTGGGAATTTGCAAGAGAACCAGCGTTATGGAAAAGAAGGCAGCGTGTTTTGTTGTTACGTTGCTCTGTTTTTTTTTTTCCTTCAGCGTGTTTTGTGAATGGAGTAAGTACCTGTTGTGAAGTGTTTTTGTGTATAGGTATGTCTTACAATATCCTTACAATGCTTGTAGTCCACTGATTTTGGAAGAGTGGACTTGAACTTGGAGAGTGAATTTTTCATACAATATCCTTACAATTCCCTCACTCCACTGGTTTTTTAAAGTGCCCTGCGCTATAGGCCTTACAACAGGTCTTACAATGTAAGACTTGTTGTAAGAGCCTGAACTCTGCTCCTTTTCTGCATATTTTTGCTTACTCCACAATGCTTAATTCTCCATATTCCCATGCTCATTCCCTGCCATAACACACTTAAACAAACAAGTAATTCCAAGAATTAAATCCTTTTTGTATTTTTTTTTTAAATATAAAACTAACTAACTAAGTAATTACCAAAAAACGATAAACCATGGGTTGCCTCCCATGAAGCGCTTGATTTAACGTCGCGGCACGACGATTACACCCCTCTTTCAAGGGTCAACCAAAGAAATGGAGGCTTTAAGCCTATCGACTTCACCTCCCCAATATCGCTTCACTCTTTGCCCATTCACTAGAAACGACTTGTCCGAGCCCGGGGCTCGCAGTACAATCGCTCCATGAGGCATAACCTTAACAATTTCAAACGGACCAGACCACCTCGACTTGAGCTTACCAGGGAAGAGCTTCAACCTGGAGTTAAATACAAGAACTTGTTGGCCCGGCTCAAAGTGACGATGTTGAATCCGCTTATCATGCCACCGCTTAGTCTTCTCCTTATATAACTTGGCGTTTTCATACGCGTGCAACCGAAACTCATCAAGTTCATTGAGCTGCAACAATCTTTTCTCACCCGCCAAGCCCATATCAAAATTTAGCTTCTTTATCGCCCAATAGGCCTTGTGCTCAAGCTCGACTGGCAAGTGGCACGCTTTCCCATATACCAGCTTGTATGGTGAAGTCCCAATTGGAGTCTTATAAGCTGTCCTATATGCCCAGAGTGCATCATCGAGCTTGGTAGCCCAATCCTTCCTATTCGCACTGACAGTTTTCTCAAGAATTTGCTTCACCTCTCTATTGGATACCTCAGCCTGTCCACTGGTTTGCGGATGATAAGCGGTGGCCACCTTATGCTTGACCCCGTATTTAGCTAGAAGGTTGTTCAACAACCTATTACAGAAGTGTGTACCTTCATCGCTAATCAAAGCCCGCAGAGTTCCAAACCTGGTGAAAATGTTCTTCTTGACGAAACTCACCACCACCTTGGCATCATTAGTAGGAAGAGCAACAGCCTCTACCCACTTAGACACGTAGTCCACTGCCAGTAAAATATACTTGTGACCATTCGACGAGGGGAAAGGACCCATGAAGTCGATCCCCCACACATAAAAAATCTCCACCTCTAGAATGCCTTGTAGAGGCATCTCTTGCTTCCTGGTGATTGTGCCAGTTCTTTGACACCGATCACACTTCTTTACAAAAGCGTGAGCGTCTTTGAACAGTGTTGGCCAGTAGAAACCAGACTGAAGTACTTTGGCGGCTGTTCTAACACCACCATGATGACCCCCATAAGGAGATGCATGGCACTCTTGCAGAACAGCCTCCGTCTCTTCCTCAGGAATGCATCTTCTCACCAGCTGATCTGCACACACTCTAAACAAAAACGGCTCATCCCAAACATAAAATCTCACATCATGAAAGAACCGGCGCTTACCTTCTGCAGTCAGATGTGGTGGCACTGCCTCACTTACCAAATAGTTGACATAATCAGCATACCATGGGTCCGAGTGATTGGTGATGGCAAAAAGTTGCTCATCCGGGAAGGTTTCTCTGATCAACCCTCCCTCATCCACATGCTTGTGGTTCTCCAACCTAGATAGGTGGTCAGCTACTTGATTTTCCGTTCCCTTACGGTCTCGGACTTCCAAGTCAAATTCCTGCAGCAATAACACCCAACGAATTAGTCGAGGCTTAGCATCCTTTTTATCAATTAAGTACCTGATTGCCGCATGGTCTGTGTAGACAATAACTTTGGTTCCAACCAAGTATGCCCGAAATTTATCAAAGGCGTACACTACCGCCAGCAACTCTTTTTCAGTAACTGTGTAATTCAATTGCGCAGGATTAAGAGTTTTGCTGGCGTAGTAAATGGAATGAAACACCTTGTTCTTCCTTTGCCCCAGGACTGCACCAATAGCGACATCGCTAGCATCACACATTAATTCAAATGGTGCAGTCCAATCAGGAGCCACTATTATTGGCGCAGAGACCAATTTCTCTTTAAGCTCATTAAAGGCCCTCAGACAGGCTTCATCGAAAACAAACACTGCTTCTTTCTCAAGTAACCTGCACAAAGGAGTAGAAATCTTAGAAAAATCTTTAATAAACCTCCTATAGAAGCCAGCATGTCCGAGAAAACTCCGGACTCCCTTCACAGACGTGGGTGGGGGTAATTTTTCAACCGCCTCCACCTTTGCCTTGTCAACCTCAATTCCAGCACTGGACACCTTGTGTCCCAAAACTATACCTTCACGAACCATGAAATGGCACTTTTCCCAGTTTAAAACAAGGTTAGTTTCTTCACATCTAGAAAGCACTAGACCAAGGTTAGTTAGGCAAGCATCAAAAGAAGATCCGAAGACAGAAAAGTCATCCATGAACACTTCGACAAACTTTTCCACCATATCAGTGAAAATAGCCATCATACACCTTTGAAAAGTCGCAGGTGCATTACATAGCCCGAACGGCATCCTCCTATAGGCATAGGTACCGTAAGGGCATGTAAAAGTAGTTTTCTCTTGGTCTTTGGGAGCAATCCATATTTGGTTGTAGCCAGAGTAACCATCAAGGAAACAGTAATACTCTTGGCCAGCTAACCTATCTAACATCTGATCAATAAAGGGAAGGGGAAAGTGATCCTTTCGGGTGGCTTTATTCAATTTTCGATAATCAATGCACACCCTCCACCCCGTAACAGTTCTTGTGGGGATAAGTTCATTATTCTCATTTTGCACCACTGTCATCCCTCCCTTTTTAGGGACACATTGTACTGGACTTACCCACTTGCTGTCAGAGATAGGAAAAATTATACCTGCATCTAACCATTTAATCACCTCTTTCTTTACCACGTCTTTCATGATTGGATTAAGGCGACGCTGATGCTCCACACTTGGCTTGTATCCGTCCTCCATAAAGATCTTGTGCATGCAGAAATCCGGGCTTATTCCCTTGATATCAGCTATAGTCCAGCCAATAGCACTCTTATGCTCTCGTAGCACTCTTAACAGCTTTTCTACCTGCAAGTCAGACAACAGAGAAGAAATAATCACAGGTAAAGTGTCAGATTGTCCCAAATAAGCATACCGAAGATGCGCAGGTAAAGGTTTGAGCTCAAGCTTGGGCGCCTCTTCAATAGATGGCTTGGGTGGTGGCCCGAGCGGTCTATCTAAAGGCTCAAACTTGAGGAACCCAGTAATAAATTCACAAGAACAGTCTAAGAGCTGCAATATCTCCTCTATGTCAGCATCTTCACTAGTTTCTTCTCCCAACATCAGTGCTCGCTGCAAGTCATCATTGACATAATCAGCTGGGTCAGTCGACTTCTCCTCTGGGTCATTCACTGCGATCATAGACAACTCTTCATGATGGTTAGGCATTTTTAGAGCCTTGTACACATTAAAAACTGCTTCCTGATCATCCACCTTCATTGTCATCTTTCCCTCTCGGACACGAATCACAGCATCACCAGTGGCTAAGAAAGGCCGTCCCAAGATGATAGGGACTTCCTTGTCTGCCTCATAGTCCAGGATAACAAAATCAGCGGGCAAAATAAATTGACCAATCTGAACCAGTACATCTTCAATCACCCCCTCAGGATAAGTAGTAGACCGATCAGCTAACTGAAGTGAGACTGTTGTTGGCTTTGGAGTGCCGAGACCCAGTTGGTTGCACACAGACAATGGCATAAGATTTATGCTAGCCCCTAGATCACATAGGGCTCTACCAACTGCTACGTTGCCAACACGGATAGGAATGGTAAAACTACCTGGATCCTTCAACTTCTGAGGGAGTTTGTTCTGAACTCTAGATGTGCACTCTTCAGTAAGTGCCACAGTTTCAAATTCATTGAGCTTCCTCTTTGATGACACTATGTCTTTGATATACTTAGCATACTTTGGAATTCCCCTTAGAACATCTACCAATGGAATATTGATACTAGTCTGACTGAGTATGCCCAAGATCTTTGTAACTGCAGGATCTTGCAGATTCTTTTGCAACCTTCGAGGAAAGGGAGGTGGTGGTTTAGCAGCAATCACTGCCTCTTGCTTTTCTGCCTCCTTCTCGACTTCGACTACTGGCTCTACTGGCTCTGGCTCTTTTCCTTTGTCAGGGTGAGACTGCTTTGGCTTCTTTGGCAATTCTTCCAGTTCTCTCCCATTTCGTTATGACACTGCTTGTACTTGTTCCTTGGGATTAGGATCAGTAGTGCTTGGCAAAGCACCAAGTGGTCTTGTATTTTGGTTACTAGCAAGCTATCCCATTTGTTTTTCTAGAGAGCGAATGGCACTGTCTTGGTTTTGCTGGAGAGTTGAAATTTTCTGGTTAAGATCAACAGCCAATTTTTGAATCATTGCCTCTATTTTTGACGTTTCAGACTGTTGCTGCTGCGGTGGATTCTGCACCTGTTGAGTATTACCTTGGAGTTGTCTGCTGCCTTGTCCGCCTTGATTACCGCCCCATGAGAAGTTAGGGTGGTTGCGAAAATTAGGCGGGTAAGTGTTGCCATACTGAGCATTTTGGTTAAAACCCCTGCCCTGCTGACCCACGTAAAACGCAGACTCTGGGTTTTCCGTGCAAATATTACTCAGATGATTAGAACCACCACACACCTCACAGTATGGAGTTGCTTGCACTTGTTGAACCTGGGGTGGGGCCGGTTGCTGAGGTTGTGGATGTGGCTTGCTTACCTGGACAAGTATTGCATCAAGTTGCTGCTTAACAGAGTGCTGCATTGCTGCCATTTCAGCTTTCATAGCTGTGAGTACATCTACTTCCACCTTTCCACCTAGCTTGAGATTTTTACCTCTGCCTGAGTCACCATGATAATGCTGACTGCCTTCTGAAATTTTGTTAAGAATGATCTCAAGCTCATCATACTGCTTCTCTAGACTTGGTTCACCACAATAAGCATCCAACAAGATTTTACTATGCGACTGCAGTCCCTCAACAAAAATATGTCCCAACACCTCCTTTGATTGACCATGGTGTGGGCAGCTTCTCAATAATGCCTTGAATCTCTCCCATGCTTCACCTATCTCCTCTGATGAATTTTGACTGAATGACACTATCTCACCTCTGATCTTTGCAGTTTTGCCCGATGGAAAGAATTTGATCAGAAACTTCTTTGCCAATTCGTCCCAAGAGTTAATGGAGTTTGGTGGTTGAACCAAGAGCCACTTCTTTGCTTCACCCAGCAAGGTGAATGGGAACATCGTCAGCCGTATGTATTCATCCGACACATCAACATATTTGTAAGTGTCGCTGATCTCCAGAAAGTTCTGCATGTGCTGCTGAGGATCTTCATTTGACAGTCCCGCGAACTGACCATTAGACTGGAATAGTCGGATCATACTCTCCTTCAACTCAAATTTACCAGTAATGGTGGGCCTCACAATGGCCTTGGCCATGTTATCAAGAGTAGGTCTGGCCACATCCAGTAACGCGCGGTTTTGATTTCCAGCCATCTCTGCAGGTTCAGAAATAGGAGCTTTCTCTAGCTTTGCTTTGAGTCTGGCTTCCTTCCTTAGCCTGTGAAAAAGTCTTTCAGGTTCCGGGTCAAAAGTGTAGAGTTTATCACCACTCTTGCTCCTTCGCATTCAAGCTACAACCTGAAACACCCAAAGACAACTAAAACCAAAAATTAATCTTGAACAAGTAACAATTAAAAGCTAATCTAGAAATTAATAAAATATTAGTCCCCGGCAACGGCGCCAAAAACTTGTCGCTCCAAACGCACACGCAAGTATACGCGGTCGATCAAGTAATAAAGTGATAAGAAAGTATCGTTCCCACGAGGACTATTGATTAACTATTAACTAGACAAACTTCAATTCAAGTATTGTTCAAGAGAGTTTAACCAAATTTCAAGTTGTGTTTAATTAACTAATTAACTAAAAGTAATAGGAATAAATGGAATGCAAGACAATTCAAGAGTTCTAGATATCAGTGAGAGGAAATATTCCAGGATTATGGGACTATCACCAATCCAGTTGCACTCATCCGTTAGTTGAATTAATTTTACTTATCTGAGTTGTTAATCACAGGGTTAATTATACTCACAGAGCTCTTTCGATACCCTGCTCGCCTATTCAAGCCAACCTAACGCCTATATGTCTATGGAATTAGAATTAACAAGAATGCATGTGTTTTTCCTGTAAACAGATTAAGCGTGACTGTTAGGTATATTTCTATCCTAACCGCGAAACCATTCCCCGATGCCCGGGTTCAAGAACACGCTTTATTTAATTCTATTGCAACCTACGGTTCCCACTTTCGAGTTCAACCTTAGGTTCATGGGTAATACTTAACAACTGGCCAGGAAATTAAGTAATTCAGAGCAGAATTAAATAAACAACTCAATCTGATAAATTTAATATAATTCAACCAACTTCAGAGTACAACTTTCATGGTTAACCCATAACCCTAGAATAATAGAGTTTAGCTACTCATAGACAAGTTAGCTTTCTCACAAAATAATCTAGAATTCATGAAACAATAAAGAGGGAAGAAGAATTACAACTCAATTGATGAATCTTGGTTCTCTAGCCTCTACTATGGTTCTTGCCTCCAAAAATACGTAATAGAATGTCTAATAATGTGTTTTCCAACGTTTTAATATGGAATAATAGGAGTAATACACGCCCTAGGCTAGTCCAAACTCGGGTAGGAAAGTCCCAGTCGTACAGCAGCCCATACAATGTAAGAATCCTTGTATGCCCCAATTCTCAGGTCTCACAGCTTCTCATACAATGTACGCCTGTTGTAAGGCTCATACAATGAGCTTACAAAGCTCCTAGTCCGCTGATTTTTACACTCAAATTCTTCATTTTTTCTACTTCAATCTTTGACTTCGAACTTCTCCACACAATATAGCCATTTAGCTCCAAATTCCACCAATTCGTACCTAAACCATTCAAACACACCAAGTTAGAATCATGTCACAAATTAGCATTGTTGGGCATGTATTGCTATGAAAACCATCTAAAAGTGTTAAATACAATTGCTAAAAGTATAGGAAATATGCCCAACATCAACAGCCCTTGGAATAGACACTATAGCTTCAATTTCGTCATACCACGAAATCAACATCTCAGCACCTCCATGTTACTGTATCATCACCATTGGATCAGTTTCAGCATCACAATACAACATCCATAGTCACCCCCTCGGACCAACACCAGCTACAGCGTCACTATTATATAAGCCAATGCAAGGCCATTGTCACCGCGTTGCCATCATCGCTTACCCGAACACTGCACTACTGCGTTGATACTAACAGTGTCGCAGCCTACACCACCTCTGAGACAGTCATTGTTTCACCTCCATCGTTTTGCCTCCCTATCACTGTCTCCACATCCACCATTTGAATAAGCTCCAAATCAACCATGGAACAACAACAATCACTGACGCTAAGCCTTCGTCGCTCTATATCGCTGCCTCATGTAACACGGCATTGCTTCACGATCAGAGCACAGTCCCCATACCCCAACATCAAACACCATGGCATCATCGCCTCACCCCCGTTACAGCTTCAACACAAACTAATCAGTCCCCGTAACAAAAAAAACAGCCCCGACGCATCATAGCATCAAACCATAATAGCCCGACATCGCAGCGACATAAACACCGTCATCGCCACTGTCACTGTGTAATTCCCATCACCACAAACAATAAACTCCTCACATCGTCACCCCCACAAAACCATACGATAAAACCACGGCGACAAATGGGAACACGAGCAGAATTTAAGAGGAGAAGATTGAGGGGGCTTTCAAACGAAATCAAGCTTGGAAATGCATAGAGAATGATAAGACGAACCTTGATATGTATTTTTTAAGGCCGGAGGACGGTGGTCGCCGGAGTAGGGTTTTAGTCGCCATTTCAAAATCCAATCCACGGTGAACGAGTAGGAATTTGAGGGAATTAAGCTTGGATCGGCAGTGAGGAACTTGAGGCGATTCTGTCCATGTAACTTTTGGCCGGAATAGAGAGGTCTCCGTCGTCGTCGACAGTGGCGGTGAAGAATCGGGCCAAGCTTCTTTTGTCTGATGATTTGGGAATTAGGGGGGAATTAAGGAAAATTGGAGATTAAAGGTGATTTGGGTCGGGTCAAGTAGTGGATTGGGCCAATTAGTTCTTTTTTTTTTTAGTTTTCTGGTTTAACAAATGGCCACTAAATGTCCAAACTATTCAAAGTATTAACTAGAATTAAGACTACACCAATTGCAATATTACCACCATTAAAATAGAAAATTATAATTAAACACATAACAAGTATTTTTGGATAATTTTTTTTCTTTTTTTATAATTTTTTTCCTAATTAATTAAGTAAAACTAGCTCAAATTGAATGTAAATATATAAGAAAGATAAGCAAAGATCACAAGGAGATAAACACAATAATTTGAGAAATTTTTGAATTTTTTGTGCCAAAATTAGGTGATTACAGCTGCCCCTCTTTGTTCGAGAACACGAAGAGTTTTTGGACAAAGACGTAATCGATATCTAATTTTGGCTTTTTTCGGTTCTAGCCGAGAACACGCTTGCAAAATTGTGACCGTACCATGACGTTTTAGTCCTAACCAAGAACAAGGCTACCTACATATCCCCGTACTAAGGAATCAGGTCAGTGTAGTTTCTCTCGTGCGATGGATGGGACTACCGCATACAAACAAACACTAGACTCTCCTAGACTAACACTAAGCAATATCTGGACACACACAAACTAACTCTAGACACTTTCAGAACTAACTGGACTGACTCGACGCTCCTAAACTTACCCGGACTAACTCGAGACTTACTAGGACTGTTGCTGTTGGTCACTTGTTGCTGGTTGGTAATCATTGCTTTACAAAGAAAAATGAAATTACAACATTGAAATGCAAAATTACAATTTCTAAGCTAACTCTCCATGCTTCCCAACTTGATGAACTGGTCTGAAGCTCCCACTAATCAAGTGGATCTAGAAACTTGAAACTGCTGCTCGGGCGGGCTTGACTTGAAAGCTGAAATTGCCGCTTTGACTGGAAAGCTGAAATTGCCGCTTTGACAGGCTTTGACTTGATACTTGAAATTGCCGCTTTGACGGACTTTGACTTGAATGCTGACATTGCCGCTTTGACGGGCTTTGACTTGATACTTAAAATTGCCGCTTTGATGGGCTTTGACTTGAATGCTGACATTGCCGCTTTGACAGGCTTTGACTTGAAAATTAAAATTGCCGTTTTGACGGGCTTTCCCTCGTTCTTCAGGTGGGCGCCTGGACTTTCTCTAAATTACTCCCTCATTCTCCAGGTGGGTGCCTCGACTTTCTCTAAACTACTCTCTCATTCTCCAGGTGGGCGCCTCGACTTTCTAAACTACTCCCTCATTCTCCAGGTGGGTGCCTCGACTTTCTCTAAACTACTCCCTCATTATCCAGGTGGGTGCCTTGACTTTCTCTAACCACTCCCTCATTCTCCAGGTGGGCGCCTCGACTTTCTAAAAACTACTCGCTCATTTCCAGGTGGGTGCCTTGACTTTATTTAAACTACTCCCTCATTCTCCAGGTGGGTGCCTCGACTTTTAAAAACTACTCCCTCATTCTCCAGGTGGGTGCCTCGACTTTCCAAAACTACTTCCTCATTCTCCAGGTGGGTGCCTCGACTTTCTCAAAACTACTCCCTCATTCTCCAGGTGGGTGCCTCGACTTCTAAAAACTACTCCCTCATTCTCCAGGTGGGTGCCTCAACTTCTTTAGACTACTCCCTCATTCTCCAGGTGGGTGCCTCGACTTCTCAAAACTACTCCCTCGTTCTCCACAAGCTGATGAACTGGTCCGAAGCTCCAACTAATCCAGTGGGTCTTGAAAACTTGAAATTGCCGCTCGGGCGGGCTTTGACTTGAAAGTTAAATTGCCACTTTGACGGGCTTTGACTTGAAAGTAGAAATTGCCGCTTTGACGGGCTTTGACTTGAAAATTAAAATTGCCGCTTTGACGGTCTTTGGCTTGAAATTAAAATTTCTGCTTTGACGGGCTTTGACTTGAAAGTTGAAATTGCCGCTTTGACGGCTCTGGTTTGAATGTTGAAATTACCGCTTTGACGGGCTTGACTTGAAAATTGAAATTGCCGCTTTGACGGGCTTGACTTGAATGTTGAAATTGCCGCTTGGACGGGCTTTGAATTGAAAGTAAAATTGCCGCTTTGACGGGCTTTGACTTGAATGTTGAAATTGC
This sequence comes from Petunia secreta, assembly GCA_029990175.1. Taxonomy (NCBI): domain Eukaryota; kingdom Viridiplantae; phylum Streptophyta; class Magnoliopsida; order Solanales; family Solanaceae; genus Petunia; species Petunia secreta. The sequence goes on from JARKIP010000096.1 coordinate 21,285, forward strand.
CGCTTGGACGGGCTTGACTTGAAAATTGAAATTGCCACTTTGACGGGCTTGACTTGAATGCTGAAATTACCAATTTGACGGGCTTTGACTTGAATGTTGAAATTGCCGCTTCGACGGGCTTTGAACTGAATGTTGAAATTGCCGCTTTGACGGGCTTGACTTGAATGTTGAAATTGCCGCTTTGACGGGCTTTGACTTGAAAGTTGAAATTGCCGCTTTGACGGGCTTTGACTTGAAAGTTGAAATTTCCGCTTTGACGGGCTTGACTTGAAAGTTGAAATTGCCGCTTTGACGGGCTTTTACTTGAAAATTTAAATTGCTGAAACTTAAAATTGCCCCTCGGATGGGCTTTGATTGTTGAAAGCTTGAAATTGCTGCTTGGCAGGCCTTGATTTGAAATTTAACTGCATCTTGAAATCGGCATATCCTTTGATGATCTATTTCATGGTACACTCCTTGGTGTGGCATACTTTGTGCCGATGTGAAACATTGGCTCCAATTATCAAGGTTGGTCCCGACTTGCTCTAGTACAACTATGAAACTATAACAAGTTTTGCAAGACTTTCTTTGCTCGTTTGATGTTAGAGAAAACTGAAACGAACTGAAGTAAGACAAAATGATGGAAACGAAAAAGCTTCCAACCAAAAGATGAAAAAATGACATCCCTTACGGGAGAGGTAAAGGACTGAAGAGATGACGACCTTATTAACATGACATGTATTTTGGAATCAACTCTTAATCCGCTCACATAGTCTATCCCTGATTTTGCTCCCATTTTTCCAATCTTGCTTGATGGTAAATCTAACGACCCTCATTCGACTAGTAATTCCCTTTCAGGTTTTCACCGACTAGCCTCTCTCTTTGTTCTTTTAGCTCACCGTTGTCTTGCAGTGCCTTTTCAGGTTTTCACCAACAAGACTTTTTTTTTCCTCTCTTTTTTTTCATTTCTTTCATTTTTTTTCGCTCTTCCATAACCTCCCATCTTTCCTTGTTGCTCGACCTCGTCTTTCCTTTCTTCCTTGAATTTTGGCCTTCATCTTGATTCCCCGGAGAATTTCTCCTTTAATAACCTTGGTGCTCCGAGCTCCTAAATGCGATTGTCGGCTTATAAGAATGTGACTTTACAGCGTGGAACTTATCCCTCGATACCCTACTCGGCTTGGCATTCTCAATGATAAGTCAGAAGGGTCTTTAAATGGACTGTAACATTGGATCTGGCTAGGCTCTGAAGAAAGGGGTTCAACATAAAAGTTCAAAAACATCTCATGAGATGATCAGATGAATATCACAAACTATGAAATCATCGCTTTTTGAAAAGGTCAAATACATATACAGGCCCTCCAACTTGGCTCAAAATTTTATTTTGACGCTCCATATAACCTAAGTTCCTATTTGGCACTCAAACTTCATCCCAGTTGTACCTCTTTACCACTTCACTTCCTATGGAGCAACAAACCAAAACTGAGTGTAGTATACGCGCGCAATCATCTATCAAAATGGACCCATAGAATATTGACACGTGGATTTTAATCTTAAAATAGCCCGCACCTCCTTTTCTTTGTCTTCTTCACCCCACATACCAGTACGTCTTCTTGCCCAAGAGTTGACGGAAAATTCATTTCACTTCAAGTTGTTGCTCGTTATTTCTTCTTAAATTGATTCAATATTTGTTGTTTTTTTCTTCCTTCTTGTTCTCTTTTAATTTTTTCTCATTTAGATAATTGTTAAGGAGAACAAAAAAAATCAAATTGCAAGCATGGCGATCGTCGAAGAAGAAATGGGGTTTACAATGGCATTGATGATGGAAGAAACCAAATTTCAAGCATAGTAATTGCACCAGAAAAATTGAAGAGGGGACAACTTTGATGGTGGCAGATTAGTAGAGGAAGACGAGGGTGCTGGTGTTGGCGGTCTGATTTGAATGAGAAAGAAGAGTAGCGCCGTGGTGGTGCAAAAACAAAAAGGATGTCAGTGGTACTTGTCTAGTTCAATGTAGGAAAAGTAAGCAACATTAAATATGTATTGTATGAGTGAAGATGGCTGGAGAAAGAAGAAGGAAAATAGTTCAAAACTAGTTAATTTATTTTTCCGGCAAATAGTTGACACTCTGACGAAGTGTTAGTAGTTCTTTAGGCTCCCACGCGCTTAGTAGAATTGTCAAACATGTTTTTGTCCATGTCAGCAAATTGTAGTAAAGAGGTACAACTGGGATGAAGTTTGAGTGCCAAATAGGAACTTAGGTTAGATGGAGTGCCAAAATGAAATTTTGAGCCAAGTTAGAGGGCATGTGTAGGTATTTGGCCTTTTGAAAATAAAACAAACTTATTTCCCCCAGTTTAGGCAAATTGGAGATTATTTCTCCTTTTTTTTTCTTGATTTTTTTCTCTTTAGTTTGAAAAGCGGTATGAAAGCATCTCATGAAATTACTTGGTGAATGATACAACCCTTGGAATCATTTCTTTTAAAATAACAACAAACTGTAGCCCCGGTTTAGTGAAATCGAGGAATTATCTTTTGAATTTTCTAATATGAAAAAATAAGGAATATTGAGATTATCCCCCGAGATTAACACAATGAAAGCAAAAGGAATTGACTTTCTCCTTCTTCTTTTTAAAAATAAAATTCCACCCCAGTTTATCCTAAACTGAAGCACTTTGAGTTTTTCCTCGACTTTGAGACTGATATACCAAACATCTCATGAAACAGACGAATATATGGTATGATAAAATAGAAGTTTGTTTTTATTTTATTGTGTAAAAAATAAAATAAAAATAAACTTCTGCCCCAGTTTAGCATAGAATGGGGAACAAAATTTCTTTTGACGTTGGGCGCAAACTTGGAGGCAAGTTTTGCGTCAATATGAACAGGAAAAAAAATGAACTCTCCCTGTTATGACCGCACCCGAATAGTTGCCTACGTATCCTTTTGAGAAGAATCATGTCAGACGTAGCTCTACCGCTGAGGTAGATTTTGTTTTGTTTTCTTTCGATTTTTTTTTCATTTTTTCCAATTTCAATCACATTGATTCCAAAGGAGGGTAGCCAAAGAAAAATACGCAAGGCTCAAAGGGCTAGAAAATTGGTATAGTGTTTGGGCAGCAGAAACGAAAGCTGTTCGTCATCCCGACCCGAGAATGCCTCGCACAAATAATGATTCAATGAATTGACCTGGATTGATCCACACGTGTCCTCGACTTCTGCTTCAATGATGGTTTTCAAAACTGGTATTTCAAATTCGGTCGAAGCGACCGTGAATGATTTTGAACTTCTCACCGATCTCCCTTATCAGATGACTATTGATTAGTTCCCAACTTAATTCACTCCCTCTTTTATCCCTCTTTACTACTCAGATAGCTCACAATGTCAGAGCGTGTGTTTAGATCAAGATGTAAGTTCCGCATGCATGCCATGTTATTAAGGTCGGCAAAACATAAAATAGAAAACTAAGGAGGTAAGAACAAAAAACATAAAAGACCGAATATTGGGACGAGATGGATCTCGCTTTCATTGAACTAAAGATAGAAGGGTTTGAATAAACAAAAATAAGCAAAATAATGCACTTGGGTTACAACCCTTGAATAACCAAGTACATAGAAAGATTAGCAAAACAAGCTACAACATTTCTTAGTCACTCAATTGCAAGGCAGACCAGTTTCATGCTTTTCATGTGTTGTTGAGCCCTTCACCAAGATGTACCATGCTGATACCAAAGAGATTGCCTGAATCTGGCAACATCTTATGCATTTCCTCATTTTGTCCAACTTCCATTGGGGTAGACTTCCCTTCTTTAGGACTGATGAATGACCGGGTAAGATATGGAATTGGCTTCTCGAGAGACATGTTCGTCTTCTTCATTTCTTCACCCCTTACTTTGTCTACTACCCCAAACACTATTTCAGGAACACAGTTCACTGTCACAAGCATTTGGTTAGCCCCAATCAACACATCACCAACAGGTACTATCGGCATTGCAGATTCAGCTCTCAAATATTCTCTACATACCATTCCCACCATATACACATCATCATGGACGGGCAATGAGTTCTGGTTGACATCTGGCGCATCTTAGCCCTCGACTTGGATCCGACCACTATCTATCAGAGCTTGGATCGCCTTCTTGAGACTACGACAATCATCTGTGTCATGCCCTGGCATGTCTGAGTGGTAAGCACATTGACGAGTATGGTCTACCTTCGCCATTGGGAGGACATTTCCAGCGATTGGCTTCAACATATTCAAGTCCTTCAGCTTTTGGAAAAGGCTGAAGTAAGATTCTCCAATTGGCGTGAACCTGTTCTTTTCTTCCTTACGCAGCTCCTGATGATAAGCACTTGGGCGAAAAATAGGAGGCCCCTCTGGCCGGTAAGGAAAATTTGATGGAGCTTGAAAATGATTATGTGGAGCTTGGTGAGTGGGATGTGTAGGTTGCGGGGCAGGAGCACACCATTGCAGATAGAAAGGTGCTGGAGCATATGGATGTGCTAGATGGACTGAGTATTTTGGCGGAAGAGTGGAGTATTGTGGATTTTTTGAAGGGTGGTAGGGTTGCGGAGGACGTATTTGTGGAGCTTGGTATGAGTGGGTTTGATAGTATCTTTTCTCGCTCCCTTTTTGTGAACCCGAACCTACCATGGCCACATCATCTTGATTCTTCCTCCCCAAGGCTCCTGACTGGGCTTGTACCACTTGGGTGGTTCCCCTTAATGCTGTATGACTCACAATCTTGCCTGTTTTAATTCCTTTCTCAATCATTTCGCCTATTTTGACAACCTCGTTAAACGGCTTTCCCCAGGCAGGGATCAATGCACCATAAAACTCCTCATCCTGAGCTTCGATGAATAAACGAACCATGTCTTCATCAGGGATTGCAGGGCTCACTCGAGCGGTCTGCTCGCGCTATCTGAGGGCATACTCCCTAAAGCTTTCACTTGTTTTCTTTCTTATCGCATCCAGAGAGGATCGATATGGAAAAATTTCAATGTGGTACTTGTACTGGTCATAGAATGCCTTCGCCATGTCATCAAACACCAACCATTTAGTTATATCTTGCCTCATAAACCATTCGGCAGCTGCACCCCCAAGCTTTCGGAAAAGTATGCTATCAACAGCTTGTCTTTCTTGACCCCTCTCATTTTGTTGCAGTAGGTCTTCATATGAACTCTTGGATCTCCCTGCCCGATGTATGGCTCGAACTTGGGAACTATGAACCCGTCTGGCAATTGCAATTCAGGAAAAGGGCAATGATCCTTGAAAGAAGTGTTGAAATGATCTCCATATCCCTGCATAATTCTCACAGCTTGTTCTAAACCCTTCACTTTGCAGAAAACCTCGATCTCGTCCATTTTTCTCAACCGATCGAGCTCAACTTGAGACTCATGATGGAAACCCTGATTATACGGACCACTTTGTCGGAAATTGGATTCATGGGGCGGATCATAGTGTTGGTCCCCCACCTGAAGAAGTGGGTCATTGTTGCACCTGGTCGTGACTGGCCTAGCTGGGCCCTGAAAAACTAGCACTCGTGCTGGAGGTGGGCCATACTGTCCCTCTGGTGGAGGTGGTGCATGAGGGCGCACTTCAGTTTCATTTGTTACGCCACGGACAGGGGCAAGATCAGTAGGATAAGTGGGATCCTCAACTGCCGTAGATGTGCCCGGTGCTCGTTGTACCGCTGTCAGCACAACCCCATCTAGGTTGGTTGGAATAGGAGGAGGTGCCCGTCCTGTGGTCAGTGTGTGATGCATGTCGGCCACGAGTTGTTTCAAAGTATTAACCTCCCCAGTGAATCTCTCATTTTCCAGTGCCAAGAGTTCCTGGGCACCGGTCTCGGATCTCTCTCCATCAGATGGCATGGCTACGGGTGAAGTCACAGCTCCCTTTGATTTAGTTCTGTACGGATGGGTCAATGCCAGAATTCTGTACCAAATCTCCAACTCCAAACTATCAAACAAATCAGGTTAGCACAAAAAGAATCACAGATTGCAGCCTAAGGTTGTTATGCGTCATCCCGAACCGGTTAACGACGTAAGCCGAGTGTATCGATCGTATCCCCGAAAGATTGCTTATGTGCCTTGATCAAAATTAGAACAAAATTGTAACTGATACGTAATCAGCACAAGGACGAACTTGGATGATTACTATATATTTTTTTTCCTTTCCTATTTTTCTGACTCAACAAACATAATTTAGACAAACGACACGAGACAAACTCAAAATAAAATGTTTGACATGATGCACGAGTCAAAGATATATACAAATTGACACATTGGGCTGGTACACTGGACGGTGAAAATAATGAGACTCGACTTTTTAGCGGAGTCAAATTATTCTACCAGGATCAATGCAAAATACAACTTAGCTAATTGCAATTTATCGTATGCACCCTGACTTGACCTAAAACAAAACAAATAAAGTGGGACCCTGAAGTAAATATTTTTTTTTGAAAATTAAGACTCAACCGAAGATTCGAAACGGAACTTAAGAACAGATTATGAAACAAACTATTTTTCTTATCCGAAAGGTGACTCCAAAATCGGACATTACGACAACACAAAGATGGACACAATTTTTTTTGTTTTGTTTTTATTTTTTGTTTGAAACAAACTCTTTGATCTAATTCGAGAAAGAATCTTTAGAGTATTAACAAAATCTGGCAATTAGGACGACACAAAATATTACACAAATTAGACGCAAAATTAATTTCTAAAATTGGCCATTATGACGGCGTAAAACCCCGATAAATTAATTTCAAAATATGAACTTGACTTGGACACAAAAAAAAAAAAGGGTCGCAAAATTTCGCCATTATACCGGCGCAATATTATGACAAATTATTTTCTAATACTTGAGACCAAACCCGGACACAAAATTAGACTCTAAGAGTTCTTGAAAAAATTCGCCATTATAACAGCGTAAAATGACAACTAAACAAAAAATATTTCGAAACACGGGACTAAACCCAATTTTTCTATCATTTTCCTTTTTTTTTTTTTCAAAATTTGGCTCTCGCCCCTCGGTAATCAGTCAGCATAACAACCCTTCGACTAAAACAAATGCAATACATTATATGCTCATGATGTGTCTTTTGGGGACGGGGGCGCCATTATGACACGAGGGAGTCAGCCTAGACAAGTGCGGTACCGGTGTACCGCACCTCACTAAGTCTAATGACATGCAAATAAATCGGCCTAGATAAAAGCACAGGTTCAACTCTAGATGACTCAATGGGTTCATGTTCTATATTTTTTGGCAATTTGGAAGTGCCTCGGGGGTACCGGTCGACAACGTCTAACGGCCTAATCCAACGCACCTCCTCCTAAGAAGGGTTAACTTTTTGTGTCCTGAGACATGAAAGAAATTCCAGACGCCGAAGCGAAACTGGCGTTCATGTGTGCAGTGTTCCAGAAGACTCAGAGGTGTACGAGAAAAGACAGTTGTGTATATACAGTTCAAACATATCAAAGCAGTAACATTCAAGGCAACATATACAAACAATATTCAAAAGCCGAAATCGACAAAGTTTAAAGCCTGAGACTCTCAGTTTTCACTTTCATCCCCAGCGGAGTCGCCAAGCTGTCACGCCCTAATATTTACTAAAAAATAAAAGGTTGTGACTTAGGTGTTTAAAGGTACAAAATTATTGAGATTTTCGGAGTCGCCACTTGACATAGTTCAAAGGCATGCCAAGTCACCAAAAGGTACCTTAGAACACCTATGAATCGTTTAGTGGTCTGCGTCAAAGTTCCGGGTAAGGATCTCGGTTGACTCTCGGGAAGGTGTTAGGCACCATCGAGTCCTGTGCCAAGCACAATTGCCTTATTGACGCTCTCGACTCTTTGAAGTTATTTGTGCATTTTCCTTGATTTTGTTACGCTTCAATTTATTAATTTTTATCATTTGACAATCCAAACTCCAATCGAATATAATCGCGCGAGAACTTCACTCGTTCGAAATCTTCTGATATAAATCAATTAGATCGCGCAGGTACTTCACCCGTTCGAAATCTCTTGACTTAGATGAGTTTCAAGTGAACAAAATTGAGTTATTTAATTAAAATGGTTTACTTTTGGCCTAACTTCTTCCTACCGCATTATTAATACCTCATTTCTATTTTTTACAACTCAAAGTAATACCTCATTTCTATTTTTACAACTCAAAAGTGACACTTCATATCAATCTCCCTTGATCCATTCATGTATGTCCATTCACGGCTCCTATGTTTGCCTGATCGAAATTGCATGTCTAATATATCCCTATTAATCAATGGCAAATTTTAACAATCAATTACAACACAATATCAGACAGTATGCCATTCACGAGTCAACTTTTGCATGTCTCATACATCTTTTGATGTTTGCACTAAATGTCCTATTTTCCTCTTCTTTAAATTTTTATCCCAAGTTTACAAGCAATGCCCTACAATTTCCAGATCTGCCCAGCTTATATCAAATGAATTATACGAGTCTATTATTTAAGACAGGCTTTGAAGTCACAATCTTAAAGAAAATTAAAAATAAAAATAAACCTCATTCACATCAACACACATACAAAGGCAGCAGTCAAACGAAACATTCCAAACGAGTGTGAATATGTGCAACAAGTGAACTCCATTGGGCCTAGAGTAGGCTGTTACATACATTGTATAAATCTCTAACAAGCCAAAATTTATACATGCATAAAGAGTAAAAAATACATACCTAAGAGTTGAACTCCCTTAGCAACAACAGGATCACCAGCATCACACCATTAGCAAGTTCCAGCAACAAGAACAGCCCCTTACCTCTTTTAAATCAAACCACAACTCAAAATAAGAGCCCCTTAGTTTATATTACAAAATACTCTCTTTTCTCGCTTCTTTCCCTTTCCTTTCTTACATATCTCTCAATTTTTCACTACTAAAACTCTCAATTTTCAGATCTGGAACCTCTTTTCTTTAAAGAGTCCCTGGTGAATATTCAGATCTCTTTTGTTATTCAGGGAGTGAAGTGTGTTTTTTGTGAGTGAAGGTCTCTCTCCTGATTTTTCGTGTCTCTCTCTGTGTGAAGAAGTAAGTCTTAAATAGAGTGGGAGGTGGAGTGTGTAGTCGTGTAGGTGAGGAAAAGTACAATACTCACATGTGAACATCTACAACCTCTTTAATGCAAATCAGATTATAGCCCTTTTTGTGTTAAGTTTTCCCACCAACCAAAAAGCAAAGCTGAAAACATACCCTTTTTGCAATGCCAATTTGTCTCATTATTTGACTATCTTTTACTTTTTATCTTTCTACTTTTCCCCCTTTTTTTATATCAAATTTTCAGATTTTCACACATACCCCTCTCTAACCATCCCAGGTTGAGTTTTAACTCCCTTTAGTCCAAAATGGTCAAAATGACCACTAGAACTTAATCAAATGCCAACTAAACAGTCCAAGCTAACTACAAACCAATTCTAACAACTATACATTTGTGCATCTCATGCAGCCCCTCACTGGAAAGGAAACTAAACAAAGTTCTGACTTTCTTCAAATTTAAATAGTGCATAGGTGATTTCACAAACCTGCTATGCTTTCTACTCAAAACTGGTCAGGATGTCTACCCAAGCTTTCATACATTACAAATCTCACAACTTGTAACAGAAGCACATAAATCTCATGCCAATCATACTAAACAATATCCTTTCATAACTCATCCATTAAGCTAAATCTAAATGCACAAGATATTTTCAATTTCATGCTAATATTAGAATTAAAACATGATCTTTCTAATTTATCATCTAACTAACTAAAAACTTAAACAACTAAAATTTCTAAGCTAAACAGCAGAGGAGGGAAAAGAGGCTCACAAATCCCATCTAACTCGTTAAAGCATAGCGTCACCATCACTGCCCGACACCATTCGATTGTCGCCAACAGCCTCAAGACCTCCAAATACCATTGAAACCCCCTCGGATCAGCTTTGACAGCCTCGTCGCCACTGCGAACAGTGCTTCACCATCACAGCCCTTGGAATACTAGTCATCACTGCCTCACTCCACATTGCCATCGACACTATAGCTTCAATTTCATCATACCACGAAATCAACATCTCAGCACCTCCATGTTACTGTATCATCACCATTGGATCAGTTTCAGCATCACAATACAACATCCATAGTCACCCCCTCGGACCAACACCAGCTACAACGTCACTATTATATAAGCCAAAGGAAGGCCATTGTCACTACGTTGCCATCATCGCTCACCCGAACACTGCACTACTGCGTTGATACTAACAGCGTCGCACCCTACACCACCTCTGAGACAGTCATTGTTTCACCTCCATCGTTTTGCCTCCCTGTCACTGCCTCTACATCCACCATTTGAATAAGCTCCAAATCAACCATGGAACAACAACAATCACTGACGCTAATCCCTCATCGCTCTATATCGCTGCCTCAAGTAACACGGCATTGCTTCACGATCAGAGCACAGTCCCCATACCCCAACATCAAACACCATGGCATCATTGCCTCACCCCCGTTACAGCTTCAACACAAACTAATCAGTCCCCGTAACAAAAAAAAAAAACAGCCCCGACGCATCATAGCATCAAACCATAATAGCCCGACATCGCAGCGACACAAACACCGTCATCGCCACTGTCACTGTGTAATTCCCATCACCACAAAAAATAAACTCCTCACATCGTCACCCCCACAGAACCGTACGATAAAACCACGGCGACAAATGGGAACACATGCAGAATTTAAGAGGAGAAGATTGAGGGGGCTTTCAAACGAAATCAAGCTCGGAAATGCATAGAGAATGATAAGACGAACCTTGATACGTATTTTTTAAGGCCGGAGGACGGTGGTCGCCAGAGTAGGGTTTTAGTCGCCATTTCAAAATCCAATCCACGGTGAACGAGTAGGAATTTGAGGAAATTAAGCTTGGATCGGCAGTGAGGAACTTGAGGCGATTATGTCCATGTAACTTTTGGCCGGAATAGAGAGGTATCCGTCGTCGTCGACGGCGGCGGTGAAGAATCGAGCCAAGCTTCTTTTGTCTGATGATTTAGGAATTGGGGGGAATTAAGGAAAATTGGAGATTATAGGTGATTTGGGTCGGGTCAAGTAGTGGATTGGGTCAATTAGTTCTTTTTTTTTTTAGTTTTCTGGTTTAACAAATGTGTCACGACCCAATTTTCAAGGGCTCGTGATGGCACCTAAACAACATTTGCCTAGGCGAACCAATGAAACAAGATGCGGAAAAGAACAATAATGTGAAAAGATCATAAATGGATATATAAATATAAAAGGGTGAAGTCCAAAAGAATATATCCACAAAAGAATTGGAGCATTCTAAGAGTGACTCAATAAAGTATGAATATACATCAAAGAAATCTGAGTCCTATCTCTAAGTGACTCCGGCAGTATGCCACCACGGTCTGTGTGGTCGGCTCACCTCAATCAAAAGTCTCAGAAGCCTCGGGAACCGCTAACGTCCGGGCTGCTGACTGGATGAAGGACCTGCGCACGTAGCAGAGTAAGTTATGAGCCGAAGCCCAGTAAGATCACCGACAGGCCCGCTAAGGTACCCTTGCGGGACAAGTCGCTACATGCATCATAAGCAACAACATACTATAGTAATCATACAATAAAGTAGTTAATCACAAATAGATGTAACACATTCCATACACACAAGTAGTAACCAGAAGTCTCAAGGATTATGCCCATCCAACGTAAGGCATAGGTCAACTCAGCGGCGGTTTGGAGGTCCAATCTCTACTCCCGTGCCGACTAACCTAGACCTACGATGGACTAGCAACACCACTACTAAGTATCAACCATATACCGTGACCCGAAGTCACTATCACAATCATGAATAAGTAGACCAACGACCCGTAGTCGTTGGCTCATCTCAAATCTGTCTACGATCGCACCACACCCCCTGTCAAGTGCGTCGTATCTCAATAAATCAAGTGACCACACCACACCCCCTGTCAAGTGTGTCACATCTCAAAGATCAAGTGTCCACACCACATCCCCTGTCAAGTGTGACACATCTCATAGTATAGGCGACACCACACCCCCTGTCAAGTGTCCCTCTAACAGTATTAATATCCACGACATTAATAACAATAACAGAAATAATAACAGAAATATTAATAACGATAATATTTCACAGTCACCGTAACCCTGGTTGGTTATGCTAGCTGAACGTAAGGCGAAGGTTAACCCGACCACAGTTTGGGGGTACAATCCCTACTCCCATGTCGTCCAACCCAAGGTTACGTATAGACAGCACTACCCAACCCGGCACGTGAACAAATCAAGTACCAATATCATACAAAAGCCGGTAAAATCCTCGGCAAGACATTTATCATGACATGCCGGCAACATCCTCGGCCATGTCCCAAGTTCTTGCTATCAAAGCATGGCGTAGCAAGCGTTACTACGATATAAATTTAAGCTACCTCGACGTAGCGTTTAGACCGGCACATACCTCGGTCGAGTCACAATCTCGCTATTTATAACAAACAATAATAGCAAGTAATTCACATCATTAATCCTAACCATTGTTAGGTATATATATGCGTACATGAAGCATACTAGCATGAAGGAAGAGTCCACAAGCACAATAGAGGTCAAGTCTCACTTACCTAGAAATTCGGGCTCAAATGCCGGGAAGAATCTCCTTTCCCGCTCGCCTTGTCCGCGAAGGACTCTCCACTAGATCTATTAAGACAAGATATAGCACATATGAGTGCTCAATTATAGCTATTTAAGCCTATAGGCATCCTAGGGTAAAAATTACCAAAATGCCCCCGGGTAGGGCCGAGCCCTAAATTTACAAAATGTACTTTTCCGGACTCCCCACGCTCCCGTGAGTCCAAAAGTACACTTAGATTCCACATGCGAGCCTTGCTCGATGTCTTTCCCCAATTCTTAAGAATCTAGGGTTCTAACCCATTTCCAAGAATCAACCCTTTGATTCTTGTGTTAATCAATATAAAGATGCATTGAAAGGGCTTACCTTAAGTGTAAGTATGATTGGGTCTTCAAGAAATACCCAAAAATCGCCTCAAGAGCTCACCAAATGATTTTTATAAGTTATGAACCGAAATGGCCTTTTTATAGCAGTTTTTTTTGCCTCTGCGACAGCTTCTTTTGAAAAAATCATAATTTTTGATAGGAATGTCCAAATGACCTGAAACTGGTTCCATTAGAACCACAACTCAAAGGGCTACAACTTTCATGTTTTGAGTTTTTCCTAATTCCTTACGGATTGGCCGTAAAATCAGCTTTTATCCGGCTGTTTGCGCCAAAACAGAACAGAAAAGTCGCACCAGATTTTCTACTATTTTAGGGGTAAAACGGGACCCTAGGAAGCTCGGAATGATCCCAAATTTTTCACACAAGCCATAAAATACTTGGGTGACATGCTCGTCAAGACGGAACTCAATTCGGACCTCCAGAACTCAAAAAGTGGGTCCCACGGCAAAGGTTCAATTTTCGACTTTCGCAACAATAGCGAAATTTAACCAAACGACCTCGGAATCCAATTCCGAAAGTTGATACAAGTCACAAATGACTATACAAACCTAACGGAACTTTCGGATCTCTCATCGGAGCTCATTTGCTCAAATCGAGCTCGGAAACCTCTTTTAACTCTTTTAAACTTCCGAAACGGGGACTTTATCAAAAGTCCTATCAAACGAGGTCCGTTTTCAATTTTGAAGGTTGCTACATATCATAAATGACGAGACGGACCTAACGGTGCGCTCGGATTTTCCATCGGGGTTCGTTTACTCAAAACGACCTATCGAAACCCCAAATTCCTTTCCGGAATTTCATAAACGGATCTTTTTCTCGAAAACCTATCAAACGGACTCCGTTTCGACTCAGATTTCACAGACGGGTCATAAATGACCTAACGGAGCTTTTGGGACTGTATACACGCAAATCGAAGTCTCGGATCCCGTAACGACTATTTGAGGGTCGTTACAAAATGGCCACTAAATGTCCAAACTATTCAAAGTATTAACTAGAATTAAGACTACACCAATTGCAATATTACCACCATTAAAATAGAAAATTATAATTAAACACATAACAAGTATTTTTAGATGATTTTTTTTTTCTTTTTTCTTTTTAAATTTTTTCCTAATTAATTAAGTAAAACTAGCTCAAATTGAATGTAAATATATAAGAAAGATAAGCAAAGATCACAAGGAGATAAACACAATAATTTGAGAAATTTTGAATTTTTTGTGCCAAAATTAGGTGATTACAATGACGACTGACTGACTTACCAGATCGTCGAAAGATGAAAGCTAACTCCCGATTTGTCACGCTATGTGCTAAAAGGTAAAGTGTTTTTGCAACTTGTTCTTCAACTATGACTTGAAGTGTTTGTCTAAGACCACCCTCTCTAACTAGTATGTCACAAAGGCCAGTAAAAGTTGAAGGGGTCATTCTTATAATATTTTGACAAAGTTCATTCGAGAATAAATGACTCAATAATTCAATTCTGATTTTTTCTCCTTGTAGCCGTAGATCATGTGTCATCGTACGCCGATCATTTTTAATTTCGCACAAATAAGTCCAAAACCAAATAACTACTAAGCCAGCAGCATGTGCAGCTAAAGAACTCACATGTCGCAACATCTGTCTATTATCTTGATTATTCATATCATCCATCTAAAATAAATAAGTGAAAATTATCATCCAATTAAACTACAAGATAATAGAAAACTATATAAATTGAAATATCCATGAAAAGAAAGCAAATGATTACAATTAAATAGAGTAAATAGTACATCAATCAACTCCAGCAAAGGTTGACAAAATGTAGGCGACGAAATAAAATGAAAAGAGAAAAGATAAAGAACACTACCTATGTACGTAAGGACGCAACACAAGTACATAACTTGAAAAGAATACAATTACAAAAAATTGATTTGTAAAAGACAAACAAAATAATATGAATCATGTTGTAATCATTACACAAAGCAAACAAGATATAGACTTACCTGAGACTTGCTATGTAGATCGGATGTCTTGGATGCCAACTTTACAACTCCGGCTACAAGCCTTGAAAAGGCACAACAATGCTTCAGCTCCCGCAAGTTAAAACAATGAACATACACCTTCTATTTAAAATATAAGATAAAGGGTAAAAGTGAAATATTAAATAATTAGTGAGGATATAATGGAAAAAAAATAGGTTACCACGTGATCCCACCAAATCGGTGGTTACATAAAGTGACAGTTTTTGTGGTTACATAACCATGGATTTAACCATACCATACAATAATAATTAGGGAAACAATCAAAACAAACGTTGTACCCATGGTAACAATACAATACCGTACCATGGGTTACAACAATCCAAACAAGTTGTTAGTGTAGTGCACCTAAGTATGTAAATTGCGTAAATACACCCCTTCTTTTACCAACAAGCCTACATCACACCTTAACTTTAATTTCCACTCCAAATTAGTTTGAAATGGTATTAATATCACTTTTTGAAATGGCTCGTGTTTAAGTGTCCAAACAAGCGAATGAGAATATAAGCCTATACATCAATGCATTTTTTTTTCAATAAAATTACGTTTTATAAATTATTTGTTCCTTTTTTCATTATCTTTTATCTCTTTCATCCTTTTTTTCCTTCTCTTAGGGACATTAAAGCAACTACACTTTCTCTTATGTCTTTTTTTCCTAACTTGCTCACTATTTTTACTTCTATCTCCAGCATCGGCACAACCATTGCCATTGCTGCTAACATCAATTTTGGTCTCCACCTTCGTCGTCTTAAGTAAGTATGGGCATAAATTACACAACTGTGTTGGCCTAAATCGGGACAGGACAACAAATCGAATTTGTATTGGGTTTGACCGGTAATTTGCTTGTATCAAAGTACTGCTCAAGCTAAAGTTAGATTTAGGCTAGATGAAAATCTTGAAAAAGGTAAACGAGGTAAGAAATGATTTAAAAGATAAACGAGACAGCAAGTAAAAGTAGAGTTGAATATTGTATTTATCATGTCCCCTTGTTTACAAATGAATCTTATTTGTAATCAGGAGAAAGAATGACGTTGTAAATATTATAATGGTGCCTTTATGGCCATTACTCTGTGTTTGATCGTGGTTGACTCATGATCTTCCTTTAAAATTCCAGAACAACGGTCGACGGTTACAAAGATTGCTCATCGTCTACCGAGGTGTGGCATTCGCTCGGGGTCATGAGGTTTTCTCCGAGCTTGGTGCTTTGAGCTCACTTCTCCTCATTTCTTAAGGCAATTTTCCGCGGTGAGGAATCATGCAACCTCTCCTCGTGAGTTTGCCTCGTGGAGCAGTTTTCGTGTTATGCTTCGAAGTCTTGCTCGAGACCTCGGTGATTTTTATCCAATACAGATAGTCCTCCCTCTCCTCGAGAGGTTGCCAAATCTGTTGAGGAGTGGAATGAACTTTAGGCGGGAGATTGACGTGGCTGTTTTTGCACCGCGAATTTTTGAAAACGGCGGTTCACTTCGTATTCCCATCAATCATGCGTGGCGATCGCTGATTGGGCGCATTTTCCTGTGTTGTCTTCCCCATGCAGCTGTAATCATGGTGCTTTAACCTATATACAGCCGAACCTTACCTTCTTCTTTTTCTTACTTCTTCTTGTCTTCAACAATGAATCTTCTCCTCTCTTTCAACCTAAAAAGTCTTTGAGAAAAATGTCTCAACAAAACTCATCACGTTCTCCACCTTCCCTCGTTGACGCCATGATTGTTGGTGGGGAACTATTTAATGTTCCTGAACTGTTGGTCGTTGTTGTTCCTCCTGACTTTAACATGGAGGATCTTACTTGCTCCAGTGGTGTGGATTAAGAGCAACGCTCAGCTATGGCTGGGGCCGCCAGAGCAGTTATGGCGGAGGATGAGGAAATCACCACGAAGGATGTGGGCGACGATGAACCCCTCTCTGATGACTTGGAACTCAAGCCCCACCACGCCATTCCCTCCAATATTGATCTTTCAAAGGATTTTGTTATGCAGCTTCAAACTGAATCAGATATTAGAAGGAGAAGGAACATTCCTGTGAGGGATACACCGAGCTTGATTACTCAGGCGAACATTTATCTAGTTAGCTCTGATTGCAGCTGGTGCCCCGAGGTGAGAGTTGGTATCCCCGCCCCCGAGAGCCAAGTGTTTGACCGAGTTGAAAGGCGTTTCTTCGTTTTTACTTATCCTTTTACAATTGGTTTCTCTCCCTATCCCCGAGGTGTTGGACAACTTTTGTCGAACCTTCCAAGTGTGTATAGCCCAGATCGGACCTGGGGTGTGGAGGCACATTTAATGCCTCGAAGTTTTGAGTAAATTAATGGGGGTACCTTACACCCTCGATCATCTTTTATACCCGATTTCCCCCACCCTTCATAAGGATGGAGTCGTTCAGCTCAGCAAACGGGGCTCGTACTCGCTGATTACAAAAAGTGAGGATCTCGAGGATCGTGGATGGAACGGGCACTTCATCCTCTTGCCCACCGACCTTTTCTCTTCGAAGCCTGATTTTCCCGAGCGATGGAATCGAGCACGTAAGTGTTTCTCTCCTCATTTATTTTTGTGTCACTTTTTCCCTTCTTGACTTCTCGTTCTTATCTTTGTAGTCGAGGCGATCCCAATTGTTCGCCCATAGAATTTGGCATAATGGGTTCAGGCTATCATTGATGCCAAACCTAGGCCAGAGAGGTCGTGGATGGTCTTGGCTACTTTGGATGAGAACCAGTGGGCCTGCAAACGGCATGGTGAGTTTTTCTTTTGACCTGTTTTTAATCTGGTCTAATTTTTCGAGGTTCCGTATTTTGTTATTTTATTGTTTCTTCTTTGTTAAAGGGCTCCCCAAGAGGGCGATTACCGCTCCGAAGGAGAGGAAACGAAAAAAGAAGAGAAAGGACAAGAAGGAGGAAGTTCTCGAGGTCGGAGATGCCTTGAGTGCTCTCCAAGATTTGATTGGGAACCTTTCAAAAGGAAAAGGTGGGAATAAAAAGGACGAGGATGAGGGAAAGACAGCTCCCAAGGGGTCATCAGACCTTGAGGCCAAAACATGTCAAGTATCTTTCCTCTTAACTTCATCTTTTATTTCGTTTTTTCCGTTAATCACACCCTTTCTTTTTTCTTTCAGTTTTGAGAAAGAAGGAGTTGTCTTCGAGGGAAACTCTGGAAGCAAAGCAGGCTAGATTCGAGCCTGTCCCTTTCCCCGAGCTCACTCCTGCTGACGAGGCAGAGCTAGGGCAAGATGAAGTTGTGGTTCCCTCTACTCATGAGCTTGAACTAGTTCAGGTTGCTGATAAAGACATGGGAAACATTCATCCCCCCTCTTCGGCGACAATCAAATATGATAGGCCATCTCGAGCGGGAGACAAGACTCCTCGAGCCGCCTCCGAGCCTGCTCCTGACACATCTTCTTGGAAGCAGTTCCGCTATATTGAGATTCCTTCAAAGCTTTGTCTCCTAGATGGTGACATCCAGGTCCCGATCTGCCTCCGCAGACTCTTGGGTCCTAAGGAACGCGATCACCTTAAGGAGTCTTATATTTCTGATCTGATGGTTGATGCTTCTCAGCACGCCATTCATGTATGCTTTCTTCAATTTTTCTTTTCTAATTTTGAGTTTGCTTCCTTTATTGACCTCTTGGAATTCTCTTTTGTAGTGTTATATCAACTCTATTAGGGTTGCTGAGATAGAATGCAGCCGAGATGAAAAGTTTTGGCAGTTGAAGGTTGGATGGAGGCGAGAACGATCAAGTCTCGAGGCCCGAGCGAGTGGTCTTGGGAAGGAGTTGATGAGTGTGAGTCTTGAGTTGGAGCAAGCTAAAAATGTTGCCAACAAGTCCGACCTCGAGATGATCAAAGCCCTTGAGGCTAAATCTGCCGTTGAGGAGAGGATGGCCCGCTTGAAGGAGCTTTGTGATGCCGAGCTGAAGAGGGTAAGAACCGAGGCTCAATTCGCTATTAGTGAGAGGGCCAAGAAGTTCCATGCCGACTTGAAGCAAAAAATGCTTAAGTTGAACGAGATGGCAGAGGAGAAGGAGCAGTTGGTTAGGGAGAGAGATCAGCTCGAGAATGAAGTTAAGTTTTATAGGAGCAAAGTTGATTCTGTTGAGTTAATCTAAATATATATTTTGATTATGACAAAAAGAATGCGATACTTAAGTTCTATGTACCTTCCATAGGATTTACAAGATGGGAGCCTAAAGATTATGGAAGATTGATTCTGAGGATCATTGATTGATTTCGAGAGCCAGCTATGGAAGGTTGAGATTTGTGGCCGCATTTCTCATGGGACTTGTTCCACAATATGCTCTTGCCTTATTCTCTGGAGATATTTATATCCCTAAGAGAATCAAATCTCTTGGGTCAAATCTCTCTATTTCCGGAACCTCGTCAATCACATCTCCATTATATCTCGTTTACAGATCTGCCTCCTTTCCCCTCAACGGGCGTCGCTGCTGGGACTCTATATATTCAAGCTTCTCTGTAGATATTCTCTACGCTTCTTATTACTGTCTACTATCTCTAAGTCTTTTACTTGCAAGAACTGTATTCCTAAGTGTCTACGAGTGTGTCATAGAAAAGATAAGAGAGATCGTGTAGTGAGGTAATAGTTGTGTCACTGAAGTTTGTCTGATCATCTATAAATCAGACACTGTCGTTAGTGGTGAGCGAAGGATTAAAACCACCTGTGAGAAGACATTTGTGGTTAACGATAAACCATACTTGTATTGTGTTCTACAAGAGCTTGAAGAGAGATAACTCCCTTGTGACCCAAGGGGACTGGATTAGGAACCATTTGGTTCTGAACCAGTATAAAACTCTGTGTCGTTCCTTGTTTATTTACTGCTTTTTATTCTGCATTGATTATTATCTATCTTCCTAAGTCAACTAATAATTTGAATAGTCGACTAAAATTAGAAGTAAAAACAATTCACACCCCCTCTTGTATTTATCAATTGGTATCAGAGCTTGGACTCACATTTTTGTTTTTGCCTTACAGCAAGTGAGAAAAGATCATGTCATCACACGTTGTGAATGGAGCTCTTCTACAAGAGGGAACTTCTGCCACCCGACCTCCTTACTTCAATGGTAAGCACTATGGTCATTGGAAGATTCGTATGGAAACATACATCAAATTGGTTGACTTTAAGGTCTGTCGTGTTATCAAGAAGGGTCCCTTTGACATTCCCACTATCAAAACTACAAAGAAAGAAGGAGATCTTCAAAACGTTCCTACTGATGTTGATATGGACGATTATACTGACGAACAACGGGAGATTATCCAACTTTACTACATGGCTGTAAATATTCTTTACAACGCTATTAGTGGTGAAGAATATGAAAAATATCCAGTTGTGAACAGCTAAATAAATACGGGATAAGTTGGAGGTTACGTATGAAGGAACCAGTAAGGTGAAGGAAACTAGAATCAATCTTCTAGTGTATGAATATGAACTGTTTCAAATGAAAGATGGAGAATCTGCTGAAGATATGTTTGCTAGGTTTAGCAAAATTATTGGTGAGCTCAAAGCACTTGGAAAGATTTACTCTAGTGGTGAGCAGATAAGGAAGATTGTAAGAAGCCTTCCTACTACTTGGCAACCCAAGGTTATAAACATAGAAAGTGGAGATCTTAACAAAATCTCTTATGATGAACTCAGAGGAGATCTGATTGCCTTTGAGAAAACTCATTTGAAACGTATTGTGTTCAAAGAGAAAAAGAAAACTGTGGCTTTCAATACTACAGTGGAGGAAGTCGACTATGATCAGGATGTTGAAGAAGATGATATCCAAGAACAACTTGCTATGATGTCTAGAAACTTGAATGGTCTAGTGAATCGCAGACGACAATTCAGAAAAGGCAAAGCTCCCTTCAAGAAAGATCAAACCAACTACAGAAATGAGGGTCGATGTTTTGAATGTGGCAAACAAGGACACATTGCAACCAACTGCCCTGACGCCAAAAGAAAAGGAAGGAACAGATCTTACGCAGCATGGAGTGATGAGGATGCAGCTGATGCTGAGCAAGAAGAAGCAGCCACCATTTGCTTCATGGCCTTAGACAACTCTACCAGCAGTGGAATTCAATCAAATGACTCAACTGAGGTACGTTGTGAATTCTGTATTGAGAACTTTAGAAATCTTGATGAAGTTCTAGACGAGCTGGAAAAGGCACTTAGGAAAATTAAGAAACTAAGTAAAGAAAAAGAGGAATGGGAAATAAAACTAGAAGTAGTTGAGACAGAAAATGAATTCCTGAAGGAAGAAATGAATCATCTCAAACTTAAACTTAACAGTCATAGAAAGTCCACCAGTCAAAGCTCGGTAGGATCAAATAGCTTCTATAGATCAGCTAGATCTTCTATGTCTACTAGAGAAACTAAAACTAGTTGCTATCATTGTGGTGAACCTGGTCATGTGTTTAGAAGATGTCAAAAGAGAAATCCTGGAAAATGGATTTGGAGACCAAAGGCTAAAATTGAAGCTAGCACCTCTAAACCTAACCCTCAAGGACCCAAGCAAGCTTGGGTACCTAAACATACTTAAAAACTCTGTTTTGCAGGGACACCACAAAAGATCAATGAAGATGGGAAAATGGTTTCTTGATAGTGGATGCTCCCGACATATGACCGGCGATAAACAGTTGTTCAAATCTATAACAAAGATTGATGGAGGTTCTGTAAAATTTGGAGGAGATGCCAAAGGAAAGATCGTTGGCATTGGAATCATATCTTTAAGTCCCTCATGTGATATCAAGGAAGCATTTTTAGTTAATGGACTCAAACACAATCTCCTAAGCATCAGTCAACTATGTGATGGAGGGTACAAGGTAAAATTTGAATCTAGCAGATGCATCATCCATGACAACAAAGTTAAGGTTGTTCTTTCTGGATCCAGAGAAAACAATATCTATGTTCTAAACAATGGTAAAGCATCAACAGGTAAACATCTATGTCTTGCATCTATTACTAATGACCCCTGGACATGGCATAGAAAGTTAGGTCATGCTAGTATGTCTTTGATCGAGAAACTATCTAAACAAGAACTAGTCATTGGATTACCTAAGCTTAACTTCTCTAAAGATCATATCTGCGATGCATGTCAGCTAGGTAAGCAAACTAGAACTTCTTTTAAAGGAAAGGACATTTGTCTCTATATCCAACCCCCTTGAACTACTACATATGGATCTATTTGATCCAACCAGAACTGCTAGTATAGGAGGAAAAAGATATGCATTTGTAATTGTTGATGATTACTCTCGCTTTACTTGGGTTATCTTTCTATCTCATAAAGATGATGCTTTTAAAATTTTTGAAGTATTTTGCAAGAAAGTTCAAAGAGAGAAAGGTTACTACATTTCCACCATCAGAAGTGATCATGGAGGAGAATTCGAAAGCAAAATCTTTGAAGATTACTGCAATTCTCATGGGTTCACTCACAACTTCTCGTCCCCTCGGACTCCTCAGCAAAATGGAGTTGTATAAAGAAAGAATCGCACTCTTCAAGACATGGCCAGGACCATGTTAGTTGAGCATTCTCTTCCGAATCAATTTTGGGCTGAAGCTATAAGTACTGCTTGTCATATTCTGAATAGGTGTCTTATTCGCCCTATCCTTCATAAAACCCCCTATGAACTCTGGAAAGGTAAAAGACCTAATATTAGCTATTTTCACCCCTTTGGATGTAAATGCTTTATTCATAACAATGGCAAAGATAGTCTTGGTAAATTTGATCCTCGTAGTGACGAAAGGTATTTTTCTAGGATACTCTACTACCAGTAGATCCTATAGAGTGTTTAATAAAAGGACATTATCTGTTGAAGAATCCATGCATGTTGTCTTTGATGATTCTTTGACCCATGTCGAGAAAGGTAATGATGCAGATGACGAAGAAGTCGAACCAACTCTTTCAACACCCTCAGAAATTACAGTCACCACCTCTGAGCGTTCAAGTCCTCAAATTCAAAATATTGAGGAGTCAGATTAAATTCCAGGACAGGCTGAGTCAACTACACAGCTCAAAGAACTGGAAGTGGTAGTACCAAATGAATGGAGGAGTGATCCCGACTATCCACATAAATACATCATTGGAGATCCTCGAGAAGGTATGAAAACGAGAAACTCGCTTAAATCTAATCTGGCTTTCATCTCACAGATTGAACCAAAAAAGATAAATGAAGCCCTTCAATATGAATCTTGGGTCCTTGCCATGAAAGAGGAGCTCGATCAATTTGAGAAAAATCAGGTATGGAAGCTTGTTCCTAAACCCAAAGGAAAATCTGTTATCGGCACAAAATGGGTGTTCAGAAACAAGCTCAACGAAGAAGGTAAGGTGGTAAGAAACAAGGCTCGTTTAGTGGCTCAAGGCTACTCTCAAACGGAGGGAGTCGACTACGACGAGACATTTGCTCCGGTTGCTAGACTTGAATCTATTCGCATGCTTTTGGCTTTCGCTTCTTTCAAACGATTTAAACTTTTTCAAATGGATGTTAAAAGTGCTTTCCTAAATGGATTTATTAAAGAAGAAGTTTTTGTCAAGCAACCCCCGGGTTTTGAAAACTCTAACTACCCTCATCATGTTTTCAAGCTTTCCAAAGCTCTTTACGGTCTTAAACAAGCCCCTCGTGCTTGGTATGAAAGACTCAGCTCCTTCTTATTATCCCATGGTTTTTCTAGAGGAAAAAGTGACAAAACCTTATTTATACAGAAAACTTCCTCTGATATTCTTATTATACAAATTTACGTAAATGATATCATTTTTGGTAGCACTAATCCAGAATTATGCAAGAATTTTGAAGTGCTAATGCAGGGAGAATTTGAAATGAGTTTGATGGGTGAACTCACGTTCTTCCTCGGACTTCAAATCAAGCAGTACGACGATGGTATCTTCATTTGTCAATCTAAATATACTAAGGAACTCATCCTTAAGTTTGGCATGAATGACGCCAACTCTGCTAAAACTCCCATGAGCCCTGCTACCCATCTGGTAAGTGACTCAAAAGGTACAAGTATCAATGCTTCTCTCTATCGAGGTATGATTGTATCATTACTTTACTTAACTGCTAGTCGACCAGATATTATGCTTTCAGTTTGTAAATGTGCTCGCTTTCAGTCAGCTCCTAAAGTATCCCATCTTAGTGCAGTCAAAAGAATTCTTCGATATCTTGTTGGTACAGTTAACTATGGTCTATGATACCCTTGCACCAATTTCTTTAATCTTATTGGCTTTTCAGACGCTGACTATGCAGGTGATAAAATTGATAGAAAAAGCACCAGTGGTGCAAGCTTCTTTCTTGGGAAATCCCTTGTTTCATGGCACAGTAAGAAACAGGATTGCACTGATCTTTCTACTGCTGAATCCGAATGTGTCACACTAGGACATTGTTGCACTCAACTTCTTTGGATGGGCAAGCAACTTTCTGACTATGATATATTTTTTAAACCTATTCCTATGCTATGTGATAACACTAGTGCTATTGAATTATCCTACAATCCTGTTGATCATCCTAGAACTAAGCATATTGATGTTCGTTATCATTTTATTAGAGATCATGTTCAGGATGGTGATGTTACCTGACTTGCTTGGGATCTTACCTGATCCTTATTAAATCTCATTACTCTCCAGCAAATTAAACCTATTTTGTCTTATTATAACTAAAGACTTTCTGATTTTATGTTTATTTTACTCTGTCATTATTACTTTTTACCTTTTCAAATGCCATCATTACTCTTTTTAGTTGAAAAGTTGTCAGGCGGCATGAGAAGCGAGTTCCAAGGGTCTGCACCTTGTCCTTTCACTTCCATCAGACCATCACGTCTTTTCGTTTCCTCTCCCACACACGATACCACTTCTGCTCTCACCCATTTTCCTTTTTAACTTCCCCCATTCTCAAACCCTTTCATATCTCCACTTCTCCTCAACCCTTCTACATTAAAATGGTCAGGAAAACTTCCTTCTCTGCTCGTCGGAGTCAACGCACCAAATCAAATTATCAAAGCCCTGATAGAAACCCTAATCCTTCCAAGAAATCCAGTAAACGACCCATGCAGTCTCCTGACGAAGAATGTGTTAAAAGACCCAAGAAGGAATTCTCCCTTGATGATTTGGATGAGACTCCGGATTTTTGGGATGTCTCTGCGAGTGAAAAGCTTGTCGCTATCAAGGAGAAACCTCTGGCTCATGGCAGACTTGTGTACTTGGAGTCTATGGTTTCCCTCAATTGCTCTCTGAATCCGTGGTTTGACGCTCAAGACTGGTCAAATTTCTTCTCCACTGAACCCATTGACATTCCCGAGGATTTGGTAAGACTCTTTTATGCTAATCTCCGCCCCTGTTCCTCCGGTGGTTTTGAGACAATGGTGTTGAACACTCGCATTGTTATCACCAAGGCTATTCTGTGCCGTATTCTGGGCTGTAAGTCTTCTGGCTACTCTAAATTCTTTAAAATTTCTTGGCCTGCTGATTTTGAGGTCTCCTTTGACCAAGCCAAGACCTTTTTATGTGATAAGTCTGATGTTCCTGAAGGGCAACTAGGCCCCTTAGACCTCTCCTTTGAAATGCATAGGTTGGCTCATATTGTTGGTACTACTCTGCTTACCCGCACTGGTTCTCTCAGTTCCCTCTCCCAACGTGACACTCTGATTGTTTATTGCTTAGTTACTAAAAAGAAACTTGATTTTCTGCCTGGATCATTGAATATATGCTTGAAAGTATTGCTGAATGTGCTTCTCTTCCGTATGTTATCATTATCACTCGTATCCTGCACTTTTATAGAGTTGATATCTCTGCTTGGAAAACCTGCTCATTAACTGCATGCTATAATTCTCGCACTTTTGCATCCATGGGGTATGTTCGCCTTCACGGCTCTTGGGTTCGCAAGGAACGAAAGTCTCCTAAACCGGCCGATGATCTTGCTGGTCCTTCCAAGCCATCTGTTCCGGCTGCTGCTGAGCCTGTTGGTAAGCTTAAGGATGCTATGGCTGACATCAATGACCTGTTACTTAGTCTGCACTACAAGAGTGAGAAGGCCTCCGATGATATCGCTGAGCTCAAACTGGATGTTGGTAGGTTCTCTCTTAAGTTAGACACTGCTGTGACTAACTCTGCTGCTGCTATAAGACAGGTGCATGCCCGAATTGATGCTGTTTCTACGGATGTTCAGGCCAGAATTACTGCCATGTCTACAGATGTTCAAACTAAGCTGGACAGGATGACTGATAATGTTGTGAATACCCTTACCTATTTCCTTGCACCTCGATAAACTAAGCTCTCTGGGTCTGTAATATTCAGGATATTTTAGACTTGCTCTTTTTTGTTTTGCTCCTTTTTGGTTGATGCCAAGGGGGGAGAACAGACTGCTTATTTACATTCGCATCTATGTGAATATCGTATTATCGTATCTGCATTATACAATGTATAGGGTCACTCACTCAGGGGGAGTCAGCTATCAGGATTGGATAGTTGACTAGAGCGACAAAGGGAAGTATCCTGGCACATACTCCTTTACTTTTTGTCATCACCAAAAAGGGGGAGATTGTTGAGTTAATCTAAATATATGTTTTGATTATGACAAAAAGAATGCGATACTTAAGTTCTATGTACCTTCCGTAGGATTTACAAGATGGGAGCCTAAAGATTATGGAAGATTGTTTCTGAGGATCATTGATTGATTTCGAGAGCCAGCTATGGAAGGTTGAGATTTGTGGCCGCATTTCTCGTGGGACTTGTTCCACAATATGCTCTTGCCTTATTCTCTGGAGATATTTATATCCCTAAGAGAATCAAATCTCTTGGGTCAAATCTCTCTATTTCCGGAACCTCGTCAATCACATCTCCATTATATCTCGTTTACAGATCTGCCTCCTTTCCCCTCAACGGGCGTCGCTGCTGGGACTCTATATATTCAAGCTTCTCTGTAGATATTCTCTACGCTTCTTATTACTGTCTACTATCTCTAAGTCTTTTACTTGCAAGAACTGTATTCCTAAGAGTCTACGAGTGTGTCATAGAAAAGATAAGAGAGATCATGTAGTGAGGTAATAGTTGTGTCACTGAAGTTGGTCTGATCATCTATAAATCAGACACTGTCGTTAGTGGTGAGCGAAGGATTAAAACCACCTGTGAGAAGACGTTTGTGGTTAACGATAAACTATACTTGTATTGTGTTCTGCAAGAGCTTGAAGAGAGATAACTCCCTTGTGACCCAAGGGGACTGGATTAGGAACCATTTGGTTCTGAACCAGTATAAAACTCTGTGTCGTTCCTTGTTTATTTACTGCCTTTTAATCTGCACTGATTATTATCTATCTTCCTAAGTTAACTAATAATTTGAGTAGTCGACTAAAATTAGAAGTAAAAACAATTCACCCCCTCTTGTATTTATCAGATTCTCTCTCCTCGAGACGGGGAATGAGGAGGACTCGGGCTAAAGTTGATAAAAATAGGGCCATTATTCAGACGAGGCGCAAGATTTTGAAGGAGTGCCGTGGTGGAAATGATCTCGATGCTGAAATTGCTAAGGCTGAAAACGATTTCGTCGCGGCCCAGAGGTTGATGGAGAACCTTCCTTCGAGCAGCGAAAGCTCAGACGAGGGAGCTGATGACTCCGAGGTGGAGGCTTAAAGTAGCGCTTTCGCTTCTTTTTTGTTTATGTTTGGTTAAGGCCTTCATGCCATTTATCTTGTAAATACTTGGGCCTTCTAGTCTTTTTTTATCAATGGAAATTTTCTTTATAGAAATATTTGAGTTTGCTTGTAAGACTTTTTCATTATTTCGAGCTAGCTTAGGACGACGTCTCGCCCTCGAGCTGTAGGCTTAACTTATGATTAGCTATGCACGTTCAAATGAGAATAAGAAGATGTCGAATCGAAGTTTATTCCATTGATCAAATCTGTCTGCTTTTATTACAATAAATGCCTGGTTATAACAGGACTTAGATGAAAGAAGCTAGAATAGTATGAGTCTATTCGAGCAAGTCCCCAAGGGTGATCCTTTGGCGAGGTAATTGATAGTACTCCGAGGGATTTGCTTGGTGAAGTCCTGGGTTGTTGAGTCTTTGCTTGCTGTTATTTTTTTGGCCCGACCAAGGCGACTGTACTCTTCATCGCGATTGAATAACATTCCTGTGCTATTCGCTGCTCTCTACGGATGGCTTTTATTCCCCATGGAGTTGGGAACTTGATCACTTGATGCAAAGTGGATGGCACAACCTCCATTTCGTGGATCCAAGGTCTTCCAAGAATGACGTTGCAGGCTATATCCTCGGCCATAACCTGGAAGATAGTTTGCTTGTTTACTCCCTCTGCAATAGTTGTGAGAGTTATTTCTCCCAAAGTCTTCTCGGTGGAGTTGTTGAACCCTGTCACTATGGTTGCCTTTGGGACGACTAGGTCCTTCAACCACATCTTTTTTATCGCTCCATAGTTGATGATGTTCACCGAGCTACCAGGATCAACTAGAGCTCATTTGACGTCACAGTCATTGATCCTGAGCGTGATCATTAGCGCGTCATGATGAGGGAACATCATCCCATCGCAATCTTCTTTGCTGAACACCATCTATTTGCTCGACTAACCAGCTCTTATTCTCTTCTCCGCTGTAATGGATGATTTCTCCACTTTCTTTGTTGCAGCAAAGTTTATTCCATTCCCCTCCGAGCCTCCAGTGATAATATTTACTACCCTCTTCGGTGACTGTGCTCGGGGTGGTTGCTCTTCTCTTCTATTCTTTGAGTAGTTGTGTTTTCCTTTGTCAGTCAAATACTCTTCTAACACCCCTTCTTGAGCAGGTGGGCCACCTCGAGACGTAATGCTTTACAATCTTCAGTTGCGTGCCTGTAGTCCATGTGATATTCACAATGTTGAGTTTGGTCCCTTTTGCTCGAGGGCGTTCTCATGTCTTTGGGCAGCCTTTCCTTGGTTAGTCATTCCCTTGATCTTGTTTACCAGCTCGGAGGTGGATATATTAAAATTGTACCCAGAGATTCGAGGCAGGCCTTTCTCCTTGGATACCAAAGATGGGCCCGAGGATTTTTGGTTGGAGGGTGATCCAGATTTTCCTCCAAAACTTTGGCTCACGTGTTGATTCCCCCCTGAGGCGCTGACTTCGTGCTGCTTTTGGGCTCCGTTCTATGGCTCATATCGATTTTTTAAATTCCCTCGTGGCGTATCAGTGCATCGAGAGGAATCAGGCCGACCTCGGTAAGAATGGCCCCGCCCTGTTCTTCTCATCTCCGCTTCCTCGAGACTGATCTTTGCTATGGCTCGGTCGTGCAACTCATCCCAGATTCGAGCTTGCCACTACTGGAGCTCTTTCTTTAATTCTGCCGCAGCCTTTGAATTGCCCACGTTAAGGTTCTTCTCAAAGGCATGACTGCCAAACTGTCATCCATCTTTGGCAGGTCCATCCTCTCGGCCTGAAAGCGCCAGAGGAAGTTCTTGATTGGCTCGAGGTGTCCTTGTTTCACATCAAAGATATCTTCCTTTCTTTTGAGGATCTTCTGGGCCCCAGTGTGGGCCTTAATGAATATGTCCGCCAATTCGTCGAAGCTGGAAATGGACATAGAAGGGAGGAGCATGTACCAACGTAATGCCCCTTTTTCCAAGGTGTCGGTGAATTTCTTCAAGAACATGGATTCTTTTTCAATTGGAGTTAGATCGTTGCTTTTAACCATGGCATATATTCTGTAATATGGTCAACTGAGTCTGTCGTTAATATGGTCAACTGAGTCCGTCGTTCCATCATATTTCCTCAAAATTTATAATTTGAAGTGTTTTGGGACGGGCGCTGGAGCAGCTTCAGGCTTGAAGGGCAGTTGACGGCATTATTCGATGTCTAGAGCCCGTTAAGGTTTGCGGACCCCTGGAACGTTATCAAGCCGTTTTTCCATGCTAGCCTCGAACTTCTTTTTCCACTTTTCGAAGTCAAATGCGATGCTCGTTTGAGACGCCGTGGGGGCTGCAGTCCCCGAGACCCCAGACGTGATACCATTTGGGAGACCTCCAGTATTGGTTCCGGCATGAGTAGTGGCGTTGTTTCCTCCTGTTATTTTCCAAGACACATCACTTACTGTTTTAAGGACTAGTTTCTTCAATGTGTTCCTTTAATTTAATATATGCGAAATTAAAAGTGTAAGTAACTAAACACTCGACGTTAGCATGGAAAATCTCCGTTAACTAGGGATCAAAAAACCACGACCTACTCTTCCAAGTAGGATCTCAACTTCACTATGTGAAAGACTCACTTGGTTACAAGACTACTTTCTTACTAACTTAGGACTAACTCTAATCCTCTAGTGGCCCCTTTCACAATCAGTGAAGTTTCTTCAAGTCCACGACTTGAATTAAGATAATATAACTCGATAGTACCTACTACAGTTGAACTAAGACTTAAATTTGACAAGACTCAATCTAAGGAACATGTTCTTACTTAGTTCCCTGTAGCTTACTTACACAAACAAAATAAAGACTCTTTCAATGCTATGGCTCGATTCTCTCTGTATTTGTGTACAATTAAATAGCTGAAATACTCTTATTTTTATAGCTTCAGAATCCAAGAAGTCTTGAGCAATTAGAACTCCAAAGCTTCCAAGAGTTTGAGTCCTAATTGAACTCTTCCCTAGGTTACCCAAAATCTTTTAGCCCTTATCCACTCTTATGCAATCTTTTCATATCTCGCGTAGTCCTGCAAAATTATCAAGATAAACATTAGACTTAGGATAATAAATAATATTTCAGCTTAAATGATTTTGCATGATTTATTTATTCAGGCGCAGTGATTCAAAGGAATATGTCCTTGGATATGTTCCTTAGTCATCAGTCAAAACTTCAAGCTTATCCAAGCTAATATTTTTTCCCTTTTTGATGATGACAAACTCATAGACGTATCTGTATGTCCTTAATGTCCTGAAGTACAACTTGGAACTCAAAAGCAACATAAGTAGAAACTTATTTCATCATTAAGAATCAGATTTTCAATTAGGTATAAATTTCACGCAAAATCAGAACTTACTCTTTCCCTTTTTGGCATCATTGAAAAGGTTGCATAAGTTAGAATATATCAAGTGTTAGAATAATCAGCTCATGGCCATTGAGGCAACTCAAAATGCAAGCATAATTCAAACTAAAGCAACTGCAAGACAATGATATTAGTCATAAAAAATAAGTCATCATTAACAAAAAGTTAAACTAGGGGATACAAGCAAGTACTACTAAATTATTCAAAAAACTAGAAAAGGAAAAGACTAAGATATTAGAACTAGTCTAAATCCCACTGGACAAAAGATGGCTTATGGCTAAGGTGTTCAGGATGCGGAAGGACCAGGTCCCTGAGACTTTTCCTGCAGCAGCTCAAACATTTGTTTGAGCATTCCCTCATTTGTCTCCTTTGCTTTAGCAGCATCTGCCTTCCAGTAATTCCTCTCTTCCTCCAACCTAGCTATCTCAGCAGCTTGTATGGAAACTTGTTGCCTTAATGCCCTCACCTTGTTGTTCAAAAGCTGTTTGCCAACACCAGCCAGTGGAGGATCAGCTTGAACAGGCATATCACAGCTGATCAGGGTAGCACAACCAAATTTCTCCTTATTTGTAGCATTGACTACCCCCTCCAAAGGAATTCCCAATTTAGCAAACAGATCAGTCAGGATAAAACCAAAGGGCAATGAGTGCTTTTTCTTCCCAGTAACAACCCTCTTAACCAGATGTATCATGAACCTGGGCCAATTAATCTGCTTATCATTGTCCAGCAGTTCCATAAGGACCAGGTTCATAAAACTGGCAATCCCTCACTTCTCCTGCCTTGGCAGCATAATCTTGTTCACAAATTCAAACAAAACTTGGTGCTGAGGGTGCATTTCACTATTCTGCACAGCCCTAGGCTTTTCTTCCTCATCATTTTCAGCAAACTTCCTAGTGATTTCCAACCTAGTAGGCAAATTTGTCAAATCAGGCCACACCTTTTTGATGTAGCTTTCATACCCCACAGATGGAATACCCAGCAGTTCACCCAATTCCTTAGTGTCAAAAGTAATTTCTTGGTCATGGACAGAGGTAGTGATCCTGTCCCTTTTTATGGAACAATTCTTGTAGAATTCCTGAACAATCACTTTTGCACACTTGCCTTTGATCTGAAGGACCATGTCCCTCCAGCCTTGAACCTACAGCTTTTGCAACAACCACATCATACCCTCTTCCTCAACATCAGAGAGTACCCTTCCTTTCAGAACTTTCCTAGACATAATATCATCATGTACACAGTGTTGAACCTCATCTCCCTCATTCTCACTCTCACTGTCCTCACCAACAGCTGACTCATCAGAACTAGAATCAGAACTTTCATCAACCAAAGTTCTTTTTGAGGACCTGGTCCTCTTGGAAGATTTTCCAGCAGCAGCATTCACAGAACTCCTTGTCACACGCCCTTATGCAACTTTTCTCTTCTTAGACTGAGGAAAAAATTCCTCAACATCCTCCATCTCATCATCTTTATCATCCACAATCTCTCTCTCATTTTCTATAAACTCAGTGGTTTCTTCAACAGGATCAACAACCTGTTTTCCCTTTCCTTTTCTGCTTCTTTCCATAGCAGCAGCCAGGTTCTCCTCTGCAGCCTTGACTGCACTTCTTGTTCTTCTAACCCCACTAGCAGGGGTAGAGACAGAAGGAACAGGTCCTTCTGCCTTAGAAGAACTTTAACCCCTTTTCTTGAGCCCTAGCTTATAACTGTCACTAATCTTTTTCAATTTTGCAGCAGTCTCAGCAGACATCTTATCATCAATTGGTCCCTTCCTAGCAAGTTTTCTTTTCAAACTTCTTATGTTAATTAGATCAATAATTGGCCTATCACTATCACTCATAGCATCATCCACATCTATCACATCCTCCATGGGTGCTCTAAAAGCAACCTCTAGAGACCCTTACATGGGAGCCTCCAAACGTTTCACAGTTTCACCTTCCCCCTCAGGAACAGTTCCAGACCCCTCTACATTGTCCCCTTCATCCTCTACTACATTTAAAGGAGAGACATAGTTTACCTGATACTGGTAGATTATCATAGCCCTGGACAAGTCCTCAACTTGTTCTGAAATCGACTCAGCAGTGGGAACTAGTCCTTCCCCCTGAATTTCTGGTTCAGGAACTTCAGGATTGTTTTCAGGAACTTTAAGGTTTGGTATTGTGGTGTCCATGAGTGAAGGAGGGTTGGGGATTTGTGGTTGATCAGAAGTGGGAAAGGATGATGAATTTTCACGCGAGAGAGACATTGTAAGAATACGTTTCAAGAGATAATTCACTATTTTTCTGAATTTTTTTGAGAATTCAATTGTGATCAAAGTGAAAAATAATGAGAAGGTAGAGGCGTATATATAGTGTGAGATAGGTAGTGGAGATTGAGTGCAAAACAAATACTATGACCTCATTGAATGAATTTCAGCCGTTAAAGGACTCTTGGGAGTCTCCCGGAAAAAGAGCCGTTATGATTTACGTTACCTGATTTGATTGGGAGCTGGTTCCTCCGATGGGACTCTTGTACATACCGGATATGATTAGGATTCCTAGTGGGATTTATCCTATTTTCAAGTTACCTATAGCCTCAAACTTCTAATATACATTAATAATAAAGAGTACATACCTGAATTTATCACCAAAGACAGTGTCCTTTCCAATTTAATCAATTTTGCTCAATCTGAAATTCTAAGAACTTAAGAGTAACATCATTAAATTTTAGCAAATTTAAGAAGAAATCATGGCACAAGAGTATACAATTAAGTATGAGTCTGGACTGAGTATTTCAAATTGACTTTGATAAAATTCATTTTAAGTACAATTTTTTAGCCAATTTTGAAGTAAAGCATTGGGGAATTTAGGTGAATTTAATCATCCCTAATTCCAACTTATTTCTCTCAAAATGATCTCTTCCTAAAGCTTTTGCAAAAATGCCAGCAATCTACTTTTCAGTAGGACAAAATGCTATAGTGATCAAATATTTTTCATAATTGTCTCTCAAGAAATGGTGTCTTATATCAATGTGTTTGGTCCTTTTGTGATGCACTGGATTTTTTGTCATGTTTATAGCACTAGTGTTATCACAAAAGATAGGAAGAGTTCCTACATCAACACCAAAATCTTGTAATTGCTGCTTAATCCATAACAATTATGAACAACATGAGGCAGCTGCCACATATTCAGCCTCAACAGTGGAAAGTGCCACTGAATTTTGTTTCTTGGTTCCCCAAGAAACCAAACACTCACCAAGAAAATGTGTCATACCTGAGGTACTCTTTCTATCAACAAGGAAACCTGCATAGTCAGCATCAGTATATCCAACAAGATTAAAATTACCACCTTTTGGATACCGAAGTCCCAAGGAACCTGTTCCTTTCAAGTATCTAATTATTCTGTTAACAGCTTTCAAATGAGATTCCTTAGGATCTGACTGAAACCTAGCACACAAACTAACACTAAACACAATATCAGGTCTACTAGCAGTTAAGTAAAGTAGAGAACCAATCATGCCCCTATATATTTTTTTATCAACTGATATTCCATGTTCATCAAGATCCAATTTTGTGGCAAGTGCAATAGGTGCATCAATTTCCTTAGCATTGTCCATATCAAACCTTTTAATTTCCTTAGCATATTTTTGTTAATGGATCATAGTTACATTTGAGGTTTGCTTAATTGTAAACCCAAAAAGAAGTTGAGTTCACCCATCATGCTCATCTCAAACTCACTCCCCATCAAATTTGCAAATTCCTTACTTAAATTTTCACAAGTATCACCAAAGATTACATCATCTACATAAATTTGAACAATTAAGAGATGCTTATCTTTTTCTTTCAAAAATAGTGTGCTATCATTTTACCTCTTTTATACCCATGATGAAGTAGGAATTTTGATAGACGTTCATACCATGCTCTTGGTACTTGCTTGAGTCCATATAAGGCCTTGTCTAACTAGTACACATGTTCAGGGAACTGTTCATTCTCAAAACCTGGAGGTTGCTTGACATAATTTTCTTCCTTTAACTAACCATTCAGAAAAGCACTCTTAACATCCATTTGATGTAGAGTAAATTCCATGAATGTAGCAAAGGCTATAAGAAGTCTTATTGCTTCCAATCTTGCAACTGGAGCAAAAGTCTCATCATAGTCAGTGTCCTCCTCTTGACTATACCCCTGAACAACTAGTCTAGCCTTATTTCTGGTTACCATGCCATCCTCATCAAGTTTGTTCCTAAAAACCCATTTTGTTCCTATAATGGACCTGTTCTTTGGCTTGGGTTCCATATGCCAAACTTGACTTCTTTGGAATTGATTCAGTTCCTCCTGCATAGCATTGATCCAATCTGCATCCTTCAGTGATTCTTTCACATTTTTGGGTTCAACAAGAGATAAGAAGGCACTAAAGGTACACAAATTGTGATTTTTAACTGCTGATCTAGTTTGTATTCCAGCAGCCTTGTCTGAGATTATCTGATCCACAGGATGTGAACTTTGATACTCGTAAGGCTTCATCATTTGTTCCCCTATTTGTAGGGTGGATTCATCATTTGTTCCCCTGTTTCTGTGCTACTCTTCTCAGTTCTGTCCTGAGGAACAGTTCCTTGCAGTTCACTTCTCACAGTATCCCCATCCAATGTCTGCATTTATGGATTAATTTCACCATGTTTCAGCATACCAATCTCTTCATCTTCATGTAATTGTTCTTGAGTCAAATTGTCAGTTTCATCAAATTTGACATGCATGCTTTCTTCAATTTTCAATATTTTTTTGTTAAAGATTCTATAAAATTTACTATTTGAAGAATAACCAACAAAGATTTCCTCATCACTCCTAGGATCAAATTTTCCTAAGGCATCCTTTCCATTGTTATGTATGAAACATTTGCAACCAAAAGTCCTACGATAAGAAATATTTGGTTTTCTTCCTTTAAGCAACTCATATGGTGTCTTTTCTATCAGTGGCCTTGTCATATATCTATAGATTATATAGCATACAATATTAATGGCCTCAGCCCAAAAGCTTTGTGAAAGATTACCAGATATTAGTATAGTCCTAGCCATTTCCTCTAGGGTCCTGTTTTTCCTTTCAACTACACTATTTTGTTGTGGAGTCCTAGGTGAGGAGAAGTTGTGATTAATGCTATTTTCATTACAAAAATTGAAAAACATATGATTTTCAAATTCAGTTCCATGATCTGATCTAATGGCAACAATGTGACTATCTAGAGTCATTTGAGCTTTCTAAGCAAAAATTGAAAATGCATTAAAAGCTTCTTCCTTAGATGCAAGAAATAAAGTCCATGTAATTATGGAATAATCATCAACTAATACCATAACATACTTTTTACCTCCACGGCTCATTGTTCTCATTGGTCCACAAAGATCTATATGGACCAGTTCCAAAGGCTTGGTACTACTTACCTGTTTCTTTGGTTTGAAGGGGGATTTTACCTGCTTCCCCCTAGCACAAGCTTCACATACCTTTTCATCCTTGAATTTGATGTTAGGAAGACCTATCACCAGATCATTGGAAACAAGCTTGTTCAATTGTGAAAGACTGGCATGGCCAAGTCTTTTGTGCCATAGGAGGGGATCATTTTGTACTACAGTTAGACAACTCATGCTTCCATCAGATAGAGTCAGTAGATCTACCTTGTAGATATTTCCATGTCTATTTCCCTGCAAAATAATCTCTCCAGAAGTTTGGTTAGTCATAGTGCACCCAGTAGATGAGAAATTAACATTATTACCTTTGTCACACAATCGAGATATACTCAATAAGCAATGCTTCAACCCATTTTCTAGAAATACATTGTCTATACTGTGTGAATCAGACCTACCTGCCTTTCTAATGCCAATAATTTCCCCTTTCTTACCATTACCGAAGGAAACACTTCCTCCTTGAAAGGCTGAGAGTGAAAGGAATAGTTCCTTATGTCCTGTCATATGCCTTGAGCACCCACTGTCCAATATACCATTTATGGTTCCTCTTCTTCACTCTAGCCTCAGCATCTTCTTCATTATCTGAGTCTTCAAGAGCCATTAGAGCAAGATCATCATCAGATTGTTCATCCTCACTGTCTTGCCAACCAGCAATCATTGCTTTGGGATTTCCACTTTTTTCCGGACCTGTTCCCTAGCCTTTCTTCTTTCCTCAACATATCTTTTTCTCCATTCTCCTTCCATAACTGGACATTTGCTGATGTAGTGCTCCATACTTCCACATTTGAAGCATTCTCCAGCCTGTTTCATGTTAGAAGACCTACCCTGTCCACTAACCCCCTTTTTTTATTTAAGTATGTTTGGACACTTTTAGCTATAAGGACCGGTTCCTTATCATCAACAGGCTTATCAGCATCAGTTAAGGCTAGGTTAGGTTCAGTTTTAACTGGTTCACCTAAGTTCTTAACATTTTTCCTTAGTTCATAAGTTTTTAAATTACCTATAAGCGCATCTAAGAATAAGGTGGTAAGATCCTTGCTTTCTATGATAGCACAAGCCTTAATCTCCCAAGAATCTGGAAGAACTCTAGTTAGGATTTTTTCAATTCTATCTTCAACAGTTAAAACCCTTCCCAAAGAAATAAGTTGAGATAAAATAGCATTAAATCTAGTGTACATTTCAGAAATTGATTCTCCTTCTTTTATTTTAAAACTTTCATATTCAGCAAAAAGAAGTGTACCTCTAGATCTTTTGACCTGACTTGTTCCTTCATGAGCAACCTGTAGACCATCTCAAATTCCCTTTGCAGTGGTATACCCTCTAATTCTAGTGCACTCATCATGACTGAGTCCACAGACAA
Organism: Petunia secreta; assembly: GCA_029990175.1. Classification (NCBI taxonomy): domain Eukaryota; kingdom Viridiplantae; phylum Streptophyta; class Magnoliopsida; order Solanales; family Solanaceae; genus Petunia; species Petunia secreta. The sequence goes on from JARKIP010000096.1 coordinate 59,088, forward strand.
GCCACTTCCTTGCTTTGGCATTCTTTTTCCACTGCCTTAAATCTTCAGCATTGCATTCCCTTCTGGTTTTGGGAACATCATTTCCCTCAGCATCCTTTTTCATTGGAATCATGGTACCTTCAGTAACTATGTCCCATAACTCATAGTCCTCAGCTTGAAAATGATCTCTCATCATTTCCTTCCACCATGAGTAGTATTTTCCATTGAACAAAGGTGCCCTAACAATTGACTGACCCTCACCATTCTCTTGTGATGTACTCATTCTAATCCTAGGTGTTAACATTTTCAAGGATAACCTGCTCTGATACCAATTGTTATTTCCCAAGACACACCACTTACTGTTTTAAGGACCAGTTTCTTCAATGTGTTCTTTTACTTTAATATATGCAGAATTAAAACTGTAAGTAACTGAACACTCGACGTTAGCGTGGAAAAACCCCGTTAACTAGGGATAGAAAAACTACGACCTACTCTTCCAAGTAGGATTTCAACTTCACTATGTAAAAGACTCACTTGGTTACAAGACTACTTTCTTACTAACCTAGGACTAACTCTAATCCTCTAGTGACCTTTTTCATGATCAGTGAAGTTTCTTCAAGTCCACGACTTGAATTAAGATGATACAACTCGATTGTACCTACTACAGTTGAACTAAGACTGAACTTTGACAAGACTCAATCTAAGGAACATGTTCTTACTTAGTTCCCTGTAGCTTACTGATTACACAAATAAGATAAAGACTCTTTCAATGCTATGGCTCGATTCTCTCCGTATTTGTGTACAATTCAATAGCTAAAATGCTCCTGTTTTTATAGCTTCAGAATCCAAGAAGTCTTGAGCAATTAGAACTCCAAAACTTCCAAGAGTTTGAGTCCTAATTGAACTCTTCCCTAGGTTACCCGAAATCCTTTAGCCCTTATCCACTTTTATGCAATATTTTCACATCTCGTGTAGTCCTGCATAATTATCAAGATAAACATTAGACTTAGGACAATAAATAATATTTCAGCTTAAATGATTTGGCATGATATATTTATTCAGCTGCAGTGATTCAAAGGAACATGTCCTTGGATATGTTCCTTAGAAAGGACATGTTCCTTAGTCATCAGTTAAAACTTCAAGCTTATCCAAGCTAACACCTTCATTAAACATCGTGAAGGGAACATCACCGAAGGTGGAATGAACCTTTCCGCTCCCAGCGAGGGCTTGCAAAGAACTCCTAAATTGCTAATTAAACTGAGTCTGCGCGGCGGCCTGCTCTCGCATTTGGTGCAGCGAATTTACCATGAACTGTTAGAAAGGGTAGCCAGAATTTGAGGATGTTGGTTCGGTTGACAATGCTCCTACGGGAGGCGTCAGACCGATCTGTGGGGTGGATCCGCTTGGGGGCGTTAACCCCACTAATGGAGCTGGGGTGTTCCTTGGGATGGGGCTAACAGGTGGTGTTGAGCCAGTTGGGTGCAATAGGATTCCACCATTGGTCTCGGTGGTACCCACTGTCTGGTCTGGCACTTGGATAGTCATGTTGTCATTGTCAGTAACTGAAATTTTATTTTTGGTGGAAGGTCGAAACTACAGACTTTGGAACAAAAGTTATTACCAGATCCCCACAGACGATGCCATTTTATATTGGCCTAAATCGGGATAGGACAACAAATTGAATTTGTATTGGGTTTTACTGGTAATTTACTTGTATCAAAGCACTGCTCGAGCTAAAGGTAGATTTAGGCTAGTTGAAAAGCTCGAAAAAGGTAAATGAGGTAAGAAATGTTTTAAAAGATAAACGAGACAACAAGTAAAAGTATAGTTGAATATTGTATTGATCGTGTCCCCTTGTTTAAAAATGAATCATATTTATAATCAGGAGAAAGAATGACGTTGTAAATATCATAATGGTTCCTTTATGGCCATTACTCTGTGTTTGATCGTGATTGACTCATGATATTCCTCTTAAATGCCAGACCAACGGTCGATGGTTACAAAGATTGCTCCTCGTCTTCCGAGGTGTGGCATCCGCTCAGGGTCACAAGGTTTTCTCCGAGCTCGGTGCTTTGAGCTCACTTCTCCTCATTTCTTAAGGCAATTTTCCGGGGCGAGGAATCATGCAACCTCTCCTCGTGAGTTTGCCTCGTGGAGCAGTCTTCGTGTTATGCTTCGAGGTCTTGCACGAGACCTCGGTGATTTTTATCCAATACAACAATCTTTAATCCACATATCTGAAGGTCCTTGGCTTATATGAAACGGGTTTGATGATAGCAAAAGCTACAAATCCTGGAGCATGCATTGGCCACGTGACTAACGACCGCTGCAACCTTACAAGCAAAAGACAAGCGGAGCGAGCACTAGTGAATGAGCTGCCCTTGGGTCCAATACTTTTCCTGCCTAGGGTAGGAATCAATTAAACTGACTTGTGTAGTAGGTCGTGGGCCTCACAAATAGAGTTGTGTTGAAATTATTATTGGGATAAAATGTAGCATATAAATAACTCAGACACCTCATTGTAATGAGTCATTCAAGAAATACAACCCACACATTATTCATGTTTCTTCGATATTTCAACTATGCTTGTGACCTTAAATACAAATTCGACTAATTTATTTATTATGCAAGTTTTAGGTTAAACAAGAACCCTCAACATACAACCTAATCACTGCTTGCACATTCATGCTGACAAGTATATTAAACTCTCTATACCTAAAAAAAAAAAAAAAAAAAAAAAAAATTAACCTACCAAATTGATAGACAAGTCTTGTGAATATCCATGTCCATAAAAATAAACAAGTAAAAGACTCTTCACTTTTTCCTTCTTCCCTTTTTCTCACCCAAACATATTTTGTCCTTTAAATCACCTAATTTTTGCCACATTCACCTATAATATAAAACTTTATCCATGTCACTTTTACACCTTCCCCTACCCCCACCCCCTCTCCCTCCTTAATTAATTCATCCACATTCATAGAGACGGTGCTGCTAGAAGGATTACAATGAAATTCATGTCGAGAAATTAAAAGGTGAAGTTGCCCTCTAAATTCCTACTTTTACAAGAAACTAAAAATATTATAAAATCATATATTTGAGGATGATTGAAGAGAATTGTGGATAAGCTCTCTCAAAAGAGATTTTTTAATATCTTAGTTTGATAGTAACAGCTTGTTTTACTTAATAGTGGATAATTTTAGGAAGTTCGTCTAGTGTAAGTGATACAAGGACAACGTTGTGTGTTGATGCAACAACTATAAATTGGTGATGCCACTGATTGACATTTGATCAGCAACAACAACAACATACCCCGTAAATCCCGCAAGTAGGATCTGGAGAGGCTGAAATGTATGCAGACCTTACCCCCACCATGGTGGAGGGGTTGTTTCCGATAGACTCTCAAGGGAAAAAAATAATGTTCTTGCAAAAATAATCTATGATACGAAAATAATGTCAAACAATCTACTGATAACTAAAGAAAATAGAGAGTAATAAATGCACAGAAGGCGATAAAAAAAGTATATAAAAATAATACAAATGATATTAAGATAGAATTCACGACTACTACCTAATCTTCTAGCCTAATTCTCGACTTCCACACTTTCCTATCAAGTGTCATGTCCTTGGTGATCTGGAGGTGGACTACGTCCTGACGATTGACGAATCACTATTGGATTATATTTTTACAAAATTGAAGAAAGAAAACGTAAATTTCATAAGAAAAAGTCATGTCTACTCATTTAATCTATTTACACACTTAAACAAAGTGTAAAATAATTCGAGCCCTGCACCAAGAGAGCCAAGCTTAATATTTAAGTGGATAACGATAGAAAGGTGACCCATCATCTCGGAGTTTTGAAGGTTGCGGTCGGTACTTAGTCGTAAGGATGGACTCCTATTAAGTTTCTCGGTATAAGAAAAAGTATAAAATACGATCAATGTCATGTCAAATTTTTGTATTCAAGAGTCATAATGTTGCCTAATTGAAGTGTATATCTATCACTATCAAAGTTGAAACGCCTAACTGACAAATTGTGTCAAGTATAAAGGGCTAACTAGGTATTTAGTTATTTTCTTATATAAATCAGAGTACTAAGATATACTTGTGAGCCTTACGTTTTCAAACATTCAACTTCGATTAGTTGATATTTTTTGTTTCCAAATGTCTAACAATAGCATTTTTAAGGTCTTTCTCGATAGCAATAAATAAAAGCATCATGTAATTATAAGGCAGTGACGGATTCAGGATTTGAAGGTCATAGATGCTCACTTCCTTAAAGTAGAAGGTTGCTACCCTATAAAGGAATGATTTGCTTAAAAAAAAAAATTATTGTCTTAGCCTGGAATCGAACAGTCCTTGTGATCGAGGACGCCCAGCCCCAGCACCCATTCTTCCACCAAATTAGCAACATACCTTTTGTTTATTGGGTGCTTGCGTTTAGCATAGATAGTTTTTTGAATATTCTCTAGAAACATATACCTATTCCGCGGCGAGTTCAATGGGTGCTCGAACACCGAAGTTCCACATGTGGGTCCCCCTGTTGTAGGGTCATTCTCTTTAATAAATCAAATAGTAACGGATTAGAAGAGATCATTTTCTTCTTGTTCTGTTAAAATCCAGTGCTAATTACTTACTACAATGTAATCAACTACAACAAATAATTTTTGTACAAATTATTAAAGGTAAATGCATGGTAGCTTTTAATGCGACAGACTTTTTTTATTGCATTTTCATAATCATCTCTTATTCGCTATCAGAGACTTGACTAACCTATGGAACACCCATTTTCTCATAATAGTTGCAAGAAAGCAGTAGAAAAAATTGTATGCTGATTGCTGGGTTAACATCAATAATAAAGAGAATAGGGGTGTGGAAGTTTATTTATGAAATAACAGAAGAAGGACAAAAAGACCTTGATATATATTTTCTAGCCCTTTTTTTTAAATTAAAAAAAAAATCCTAAATAAACACAAAGCCATACTCCCTGACTTTTTTGTAGCCACTCCCTTGTGGCTTCTTATGTTTCTTCTTCTTCTTCCTCCCTTCTCTTTCACCACTATCGCCACCCTTCCCTCCAACCACCTTCGCATTCACCACTACCGCCACCCTTCCCTCTGACCACCGTCGCATTCCCTTCGGGCACTGTTGCCTTCCCTTCGTGCATCGCTGCCTACCACTCCGGTCTACCGCTGTCACGCCTCATCGGCGTTTACCGATGGCGAGTTTGCAGGCTCCTCCACCACTACTCCTTCGCTGCGGTTGGAATCTACAAATTTGCTGCTTCGTCAGAGCTCTAGTGATTGCTGCCTCGATATTTCGTCGCAGCAGATCTGAAGTGCGGGAGCAACAACACCTCGGCGGAACTGGTGGCTAGAATTGCTCCTCCATCGTGCTTTTTTTCTTTTTCTTTTTTTATAGATGGATGTATACGCAATCTATTCTTTTAAAATATATATACACTATAAAAAAATGTGTCTACAATGAACGTAACTGAAAAAAGTAAGTGTATACATTATGTATAATTGCTAAATCTGACTGTATACATGTAAAATTGGTGTAAACACTGTATATACATATGGATATCATTTGTATATATTGTGACCTTATTTGTACACACTGTGTATTAGTTTCGTATATACTGCTATAAAAAGTATGTGCTATTAAAAAGTAAGGGGAGGAGTTAACTGATTGTATTAGTAATTATCCCTATAAATATCTTGTATTACTGAAAACATATACCAGAGAATTTAAAAAAAGAGAAACAAGTTTTGAAGGATGTGGGTGGGGAGGGGGAAGGGTGGGAGGTAGGGATGTCGACGCTTCGGTTTTGCCGGTTCTTTTGAAAAATTTGTACCATACCAATTTTTTGGTTATTCTAGTATGTAAATCAAAATTTAACTTTATGAAACCGTCTCATTCATATCGGTTTCTTCGATTTCGGTATAGTTGGATGTATTTTTTTTTTTTTTTTTTTTTTTGGTTTAAAACATAGTCTAAAACTAACCAACAAACGAAAATGTGCTTTCGGGATACAAGGCAACAACATTATTATTAGAGAGTAGGTACGAATGAATAAATAGAAAGTTAGCCAAGCATTTAGTTTATTTTGATTGTTAAACACAATTTTATTTACCTTTTCACAAAAATATTTGATTATCAAATTGTTCTACACTAAATCAAAGTTTAAAACAACATAAGTCAGGATGAATCTAAAAAGGAGATTAAATCTTCCACAAAACAAATAAATTTACAAGACCAACACAACGGTTTGTGAAGACCTTCTAAATTGAATCCATCACTTATGCAATTACTAGATTTAAAATAGTTTGGAACCCAAAACTGCCAAAAGCACTCTAATATTGAAGTACATTAGTTTCAATTTTCAATTGTAATACTAGTACTATTACAACAGCTTAGGACATTGGTATTACTGATTTTATCCCAAGTCCCAAGGTGAAATGTTTTATGCTTTATTTTTTTTAAAACTTAGTTAAAATTACATATATTTTTACATAAGTTTAATATATAGTGTATATTTTGTGTAAAAATTTATTCGGTTTGGTTCGGTATTTTATCAATTTCTTTTTATAAAATAAAAAATCTAACCTAATTATCGGTACGGTCATGACTTTGGATCAGAACCTACAATTTTTTAAAAAAAACCTTAAAATTGGTTCGATACGGTCCAATTCAGTCGGTTTTAGTCGGTTCATAAAAAACCATTAACACCCCTACAAGGAGGGGTCGCAGAAAGTGGAGCCCAAGTCATATGAGTCTACAAATAAATTACGAATCTGTCCACATATCTACCTATATAAAAGGAACCCATGAAAAATAATGTGCACATTGCACAAATAGAGTCCTCCTTCCGTCCATGAATATATTCCCTATTATTATTCCTTGCCTCTCTATACGCTATCTTTCTCTAATATTTTTTTCTCACCTAGATACAGACACGTAGAGAAATGTACATGAACTGGTGTTGAGAGGAATGTCGTCTGGTTCAAGATCTTTCATGTCATGTGAAAGAAAAAAAATGAAGATCACATGAATGATTTCGGACCAGGCTTCATTCCCCTCAACTCCAATATATTTTACATGCACCTCACTCTCAGAATACGAAACGTGCATGGATTCTAGGTAAGTTTTGGTTATGATCGCGCGTATCTTCTTCTTCTATTTGATCTGAACAACTCAGCTTACATATTCTTTGCTTGGTTGTTTTGTAATAGATAGCTGAGTAAATAATTCCCGAATTCTCGGATTATCTAACTAGCTGAACTGAACATTCTCAGCTCAATTAATTATCTAGCTAGGAATTAGGATCTTAAATTAATAAGTGGGATTTCATTTGCCTTTTATTAGATTTTAGATTATCAGTCATTACCAATTAGTACTTCTCTAACTTATTATAATTAAATTCTTGATCTTCTTTTCTGGACAAGTGAAGTTTGTCTTTTCTATGAGCAAGGTCTGATTGTGTTTATGTGACTACTAGCTTGGTCCTTCACCATCGACTTTTTTTTAACTAGATGTGAGACTTCTAAGCCTAACTTATAGCATGTGGTAAGAGTAAATCTCTCAAGAAATATGTTTTAGTTGGAAAAAGGAAAAAAGAAAAAGGAAAGAAACTAGTTGTAGGAGAACATTGTTTTTACGAACAATTTGAAGAATCAATGTTCCTTAGCACTTCCCAAAAAAAAGAAGAAGAAGAAGAAGAAGAAGAAGAAGAAGAAGATTAGAAAGAAAAAGAAAACATGACAAAATATGTGTAGCATGTGATGTTTATTTGCCATTCTTGAGTAATGTTTCAAATACATGTTGAGCAAAGTCTGAGGAGTAAATATTGTGAATAAGGTAATTTAATCATTTATGCTCGTTGGTCATTGCTGTAACTCTTACTTTTTCCTGTTTAATTGTTTTGTAGTAGTACTAGTAAGATAAGCTTGTGAAAAATGAGACCAAATGTAACTCGTAACGTACAACCAAATTACAATGATTGAGGAGCAATTCCAATTCCCTATAATTTTTACCCTTCTGTCAGCAGGAAACTTAATTCTGCTAGGAGAATCAAGAGACAGCAATGTTTTACTTTGTCTTCAATGTTGGTATGGTTTCTTCAGATAGGATAGGACTCATTACTTTCCACTGTATCATAAAAATTGGAAAGTGTCAATTAGGAAAAAAGGACAGGAGAATATCCTGTCTCTTCAGATGATTTTGACCTACTTATAATTTGAATTTATTCTTAAAGTAAAATTGTCTTAGATATCTGTGTGTAAATTCAAAATATAAATAAAGTACACCATTCTACCTAGGAAAACAATTTAAATGTCATCGTCTTCTGAATTTCTTGATAAACATGGTGTCGCCCATGCTTTCTTCTGTATTCTACAGATTGCAAATTGCTGCACAATTTCATCCTGGCTTCTCGAAGGGAGCTCAGTCCATCCATTGATGACAAGTAATCTGCCGATGCACTGACATGTTTTTATTATGATCATGTCAGTTGTCTGGAAGTAGGGAAACAATGTCTTTAGTTAAGCGAAAGAAGCCTAACCTACCTGATCAGCAGCTTCTTCTCGAGCTTACAGCAGTTGAAGATTGCAGTGGAGAGGCATGTCATAGCCAGAGAAGGCGCACAAGAAACTAGTCAAGCGTGCCCATTTGAGAATTGACAGCACTCTTGCAGGTTTCTTACAGCATATGATAGATAAAGAGGAGTTGAACACCAACGAATTGAACAACAGTATTGCAAACACAATGAAGAAACTCAAACCTACATCATGTGGAGCATAACATTTGTAAGAAAATTCCATAGCTGAAATCTAGATTAGGTAGTCTACATTCTACAAACAGGATATGTTATCTTTTGTTATGCACATCTTTGTTTCCGTACCATAAAAAGAAGAATGAACAACAAATTATCGACTTCAAGCTAGTGAAGTCCATTGACTGAGCTCTGTGTTGGACATGAATTTATAGCTGATAGGGATACCGACGAAGCGATGGAACAAGAAGATAGCGAACCAGGGTGAAGTAAGAATAAATGGAAGCACCAAACAAGAGCACAAACTTAGATGGTTGTAATATGCATTACTAGGTAAGATAGGAGATATCCTGGAAAATAAATACAGGAAAAGAACTTCCACTGAGGGCATAAACTTGGTGGTACTTGTCGAGTGTTGATCTAATTAGAAAACAAATCGGTTTTGCTACATAGTTGATAACCGGCCTCGCTCTAACTTCAAATATAATATACACAAAATAGTAACAAAAAACAAAGGGATAATACATAAAATCCCCCTCAACGTATACGACTTTTAACTTTGCTAGGGTCCTATTAGCCCAAGCCAAAAGAACGCGTCTTTATAAAACATACATTTCAGCTTTTTGTTTTTTCAGTTATCCATGTTCTTTTCTTTTCTTACTTTCCTCCTCACTCTACCTTACCTTATCAAGGTAGGGGTAAATCTGTGTATATCACACCCTCTCCATACCCCACTTGTGGGATTATACTGGGTATGTTGTTGTTATTCTTACTTTCCTTCTCCTTCTCTGGGTTTCCTGTAAGTCATTCCCACCAGTAAAAGTGTGAGTTTTGGCAGTGATCACCGACCACCTTCAATCCACTTACCAGAAAACACACCGTCTGTGTTTCCCATAACCCTCTAAACTATCAACCAATCTTTTACACCTCAAACCACCGCATCCTCATGCCTCTGAGCGGAAAAACAACAGCCACCCAAAGAACCACCACAACACCATCTTCCCATAATGAGCACGAACACCACCAGGTCTGCCACCTTCATCCAACAAACGCCTCCACGCTCTTCCAGACAACCATATTGATTTTCAGTGATTTTGCAATAATATATACTGATTTTGACCCAAAATAATCACCGGAACCTGAAGTTCACACCCAAAATAACAACCGAGTATACTGATTTCACAAGGTTAAGGCAAAACTAACTTATCTCTTTCTTTTCAAATCATCAAAAAAGTAAACCAACCCAGCACGCCAATCGCCACGGATCAGAGCCGAAAATAGGAGAAGAGAAATGAATAATAAGATAAATAAACTCTTCTAGATGCGTAACTGGCCAGAGGAATTTGGAATTCCTATGACATGATTTACGAAACCATGACCCAATGAGTTTAAAGCTTCACAGACAACATCACCTTAAGAATCCACACTTCAGAGGAAAATTTCTTAAAAGGTATTGGCTATAGTTGGAAAGAAATCAGAAAATTCAAAACAAAAGGAAAAACGAGTAACAGTGTCGCTCAAATAGATCATAACAATCATTCAGGAAGCTTTGACGAACTGAACAAACATTCTGAGGAAGAACTGGAAATTTTCTAGGACGAAAATCCTGGTAGAACCTTTGTAGAGAAGCCAAAAACAGTGCTCCTATTAAAAACAATGAAAAATGCAAAAGGAAAATAGTGAATAAAAGCAATGCAAGATAGTTATAAAACAAAAAAGAAAAGATATGTGAAAATTTTTTATGGGAATACACTACATTCTCTAAAACTGGTGTTGGTGTCACAGGTGATATATATACCACTTCAAACAACTTTAGGAGGGTCATAAGACCCCGCTTAAGTTAAAGTTCGTAACTGGCAAAGTAGTTTAATAATTCCTTGAACTCAATTGTCTATTGCCATGAGGTCGGTGCTTTTAATATGCGATAAAATGTTTTACCAAAATTATGAAAACTATAACAAATACACACACACGAGATAGTCATCTTTTTTTGCAATGCCCTATAACTGACCAACTCTGGCAACTTTTGCTCAATAATGGGGGCATAAGATGGAGAAACAGAAGCTATGGTGGAGAAAGGTGCCTGCATGCATAGTGTGGACAATATGGAAAGAGAGAAATGCTAGATGTTTTGAAGATAACTACAGTTCAATTAAGAAAATCAAGACGAACTGTATTCTTTTGTTTCATTTTTGGTGTAAAGAAAGCTTTGTAGATGGGGTAGAATCTTTACTTGACATAGTAGAATCCTTGTAATATAATATAGGATACTATGTGGGGTATCAGAATTGTAAATATGGCTTCAGCACGGCCTTAGTGCTCATTTTGATATTATTACAATGTTACCATTCTCAAAAAAAAAAATATATATATATATATATACACACACACGAGATAAAATATAACAAATACAATAAATGATTTCTTCTCATATGTCTAATAATTTGGTGGACAGAACTACCCTGTACCTATACAAGTGGGAGGATGTAAGTACTCAATAGAATAGTCGTAGTGCAAGTAAGCTAGCTAAGATACCACCTTCATCAAAATCATATTTACATTATGTATTGGGTGAAAAATCACCGAGATCTCGAGCAGGACCTCGGAGTACAGCGTGAAGGTTGCGTCGCGAGGAAAGCTTCCGAAGAAGAGATTGCATAATCATTCGCCCCGGAGATCACATGAGGAAATGAGGGGAGACAAGCTCGAAGCTCTGAGCTCGGAGAAAATCTCCTACAAGCCCGAGCGGATGACACACCTCGGGTGACGAGGGCCGACCTTCGTAACTGTCGACCATTGCTTCGACATTTAATAGGAAAGATTATGAATCAATTACACTTATGTACATAGTAATGGCCATAAAGGCACCATTAAGACGTTCTCCAATGTTACTCTTCCGCCTGATTATAAAAAGGCACGATGAATCGAATACAGAATCCTACTTTTATTTGTTGCCTCGTTATCTCTTGCCTCATTATTCTTTCAAGTTTTCGTTTAGTCTGAATTTCACATTGATACGAGCAAATTATCAGTTAAACCCAATACAAATTCGATTTGTTGCCCTATCCCGATTTAAGCCAACACAAATTGGCGCCGTCGGTAGGAAGCTGGTAATAACGTTTGTTCCGAAAACCCTAGTTTTCTCACGAAAATGAAATGTCAGACATTGTTAACGACAATATATCTATTCAAGTGCCCAATCAGACAGTGGGCATCACCGAGACCAATGGTGGAATCCCATTGCAGCCAACTGGCTCGACACCGTCCGTTAGCCCTATCTCAACAAACACCTCAGCCCCATTACTTGGGCTGACGCCCCCAAGTAGGTCTACTCCACAGATTGGACCAATACCTCCTGTAGGAGCATTAGCCGCCGAACCAACATCCACGAATTCGGGCGACCCTTTCCAACAATTCATGGTGAACTCGCTACAGCAGATGCGAGAGCAAACCGCCGCTCAAGCAGCCGCGCAAACTCAATTTAATGAGCAGTTCCGAAGCTCTTTACAAGCCCTCGCTGGGAGCGGGAGAGTCCACTTTGTCCTCGGAGATGCTCCCTTCGTGATGTTCAATGGAGGGAACAATGCCACTACCCCTGTTGGAACAAATACGGGAGGACTTACGAATGGGATCATGTCTGGATTCTCGGGGACTGTTGCTCCCACGGCGTCACAAATGAACGTCGCATCTGACTTCAAAAAATGGAATAAGGAATTCGAGGCCAGCATGGAGAAACGACTTGAGAACGTGTCCGGGGTCCGTAAACCACAACGAGCACTGGACATCGAAAGATGTCGCCAGTTACCCTTCAAAACCTGAAGCTGCTCCAACGCATGTCCCAAAACATTTCAAATTACAAATTCTGAAGAAGTATGACGGGACGACGGACCCAGTTGACCATATCACAGAATACATGGTCATGGTCAAAAGCAACGACCTAACCCCGATTGAAAAAGAATCCATGTTCTTGAAGAAATTCGTCGACACTTTGGAAAAAGGAGCACTGCGTTGGTACATGCTCCTCCCTTCCGAGTCCATTTCCAGCTTCGATGAAGTGGCGGACATGTTCATTAAAGCTCACACTGAGGCCCAAAAGATCATCAAAAGAAAGGAAGACATCTTTGACGTAAAACAAGGATACCTCGAGCCCATCAAGGACTTCCTCGAGCGCTTTCAAGCCAAGAGGATGGACCTACCAAAGATGGACGACAGCTTGACAGTCATGGCCTTTGAAAAGAACCTTAACGTGGGCAATTCGGAGGCTGCAGCCGAGTTAAAGAAAGAGCTCCAGCACTGGCAAGTTCGAACTTGGGATGAATTGCACGACCGAGCCACAACAAAGATCAGGCTCGAGGAAGCATAGTGGAGAAGGACAGGACGAGGCCATACATACCGAGGTCGGGCTTGAGATGCCGCGGGGAAGTTCAAAAAATCGATACGAACCGTACCACGGAGCCTAAAAGCAGCACGTAAGTCAGCGCCTCGGGGGGCATCAACACGTGAGCCAGAGACTTGAAGGAAAATCTGGGTCATCCTCAAACCAAAAACCCTCGGGACCATCTCTACTGTCCAAGGAGAAGGATTTGCCTCGAATTTCTGAGTACAATTTCAATATATCAACCTTAGGAGCTAGTAAACGCAATCAAGGAGATGACTGACCAAGGTGTGAGAACACCCCCGAACAAAAGAGACCAAACTCAACACTGTGAATTTCACATGGACTACGGGCATGCGACTGAAGACTGCAAGGCATTGCGTCTCGAGGTGGCTCATTTGCTCAAGAAGGGGGTGCTAGCAGAATACCTGACCGACAAAGGGAAGCACAATTACTCGAAGAACAGGAGGGAGGAGCAACCACCTTGAGCACCGTCGCCAAAGAGGGTAGTGAATGTCATCACCGGGGGCTCGGAGGTGAACGGAGTAAACTTTGTTGCGGCAAAGAAAGTGGCAAAATCGTCCATCACAGCAGAGAAAAGAGCAATAGCTGGCGAGTCGAGTAGGGAGATGGTGTTCAGTAAAGAGGACTGTGACGGGATGATGTTTCCCCATCACGACGCACTAGTGATTACACTCAGGATCAACGACTTTGACGTCAACGAGCTTTAGTAGACCCAGGCAGCTCGGTAAACATCATCAACTATGGCGCAATCAAGAAGATGTGGCTAAAGGACCTAGTCGTCCCAAAGGCGACCATACTAACGGGGTTCAACAACTCCATCGAGAAGACTTTGGGAGAAATAACCCTCACGACTACTGCAGAAGGAGTGAACAAGCAAGCTATCGTCCAAGTTATGGCCGAGGATATAGCCTACAACGTCATTCTTGGAAGGCCATGGATCCACGAGACGGAAGCTGTGCCATCCACCCTGCATCAAGTGATCAAGTTCCCAACTCCATGGGGAGTAAGGGCCCATCCAAGGAGAACAACGAATAGCGCGAGAGTGTTATTCAGTCGCAATGAAAAATACGGTCGTCCCGAAGGGGCCAAGAAAATAGCAATGAACAAAGACTCAACAACTGGGGACTTCACCGGGCAAAGCTCTCGAAGCACGATCGATTGCCTCGACGAAGGATCACCCATGGAGCTTGATCGAATAAATTCGTGTTATTCTAGTTCTTTCCTCTTAAGACCTGTTAGAGTCGGGCATTCATTGTAATAAAGGCATGCAAATTTGATCAATGGAATAAAACTTCGATTTGTCATCCTTTTATTCTCACTTGAACATGCATAGCTAGTCATAAGTTAAGCCTACGACTCTAGGGCGAGACGTCGTTGTAAGCTAGCTCGAAACAACGAAAAGTCTTGCAAGCAAATTCATAGAAAGGATTTTCATTAATAAAAGGCCTGAAGGCCCCAAATATTTACAAAGCAAAACAGGCTTAACCCAAAAGGGAAAAACAAGAGACACTACTCTAAGACTCCACATGAGAGTCATCGTCTCCCTCGTCCGAGCTCTCGTTGCTCGAAGGGAGATTCTCCATCAACTTTTGGGCCACAGCAGCATCGCTCTCGGCTTTAGAAATCTCGGCACTAAGATCAATCCCGCCACGACATTCATCCAAGGTTTTCAACCTCGTTTTGATAACGGCCCAATTCTAATCCACCTTGGCCAGAGTCCACCCCACTCTTCGCCTCGAGGAGAAATAATCAACCTTGCCTTTCAGGATCTTGACCTCGTTCTCGAGCTGACTTTTTTCCTTGGTCAACTGATCTTTCTTCGCGGCCATTTCATTCATTTTTAGCAATTTCCGCTTTAAGTCTTCACGAAACCTCTTGGCCCGCTCATTAATGAGTGACTGGGCCTCGTCTCTCACAACTCGCTTCAACTCCGCATCACAAAGTTCCCTCAAACGAGCCATTTTCCCCTCGATCTCGGATTTAGCCTCGAGGGCCTTGATCATCTTGAGGTCTGACTTATTAGCGGCATCTCTAGCTCGCTCCAGCTCGAGCCTTGCATTCCCTAGCTCCTTTTCGAGACCACTCATCTGGGCTTCGAGACCCACTCGCTCTCGCCTCCATTTAACCCTTAATTGACGAAGTTTTTCATCCCGACTGCATTCTATCTCGGCGGCCCTGATAGAGTTTATGTAGCACTACAAAAAAGGAACCCTAAAAATTAGAGAAGGAAATGGAACGGCAAATTGAAAAAGATAAGTTGAAGAAGACATACATGAATGGCGTGCTGAGCAGCATCAACCATCAAATCAGAGATGGGAGACTCCTTGAGACGATCACTTTTCTTAGGACCTAAAAGTCCACGAAGGTTGATCGGGACTTGGATGTCGCCATCGAGGAGACAAAGCTCAGAAAGAATTTCAATGTAGCGAAATTGCCTCCAAGAAGACTCGTCAGGAGCGGGCTCGAAGGCGGCTCGAGGAGCCTTGTCCCCCACTCGAGATGGCCCAGCCTCGTCCACCTCCACCGATGAGGGGGGATGTACACTCCCCACATCTTTATCAGCAACCTGAGCCAACTCAGGCTCGTGAGTAGAAGGAACCGCAATTCATCTTGCCTTAGCACAGCCTCGCCAACCGGAGTAAGCACAGGAAATGGGACGGGCTCCAATCTGGCCCGCTTTGCTTCCGGAGTTTCCTCCGAGGATAGCTCTTTCCTCCTCAAAAATGAAGAAAGAAAGGAAGAAGGTGGAAAAAACGGAACAAAACAAATAATGGAAATAAGTGAGAAATACTCAACCTGGTTTGGCCCCGAGATCCGATGACCCCTCAGGAACTATTTTCCTCTTCTTTTTTCCCTTTCCACCCTTTTACTTTGAAAAGTTCCCAATAAGATCCTCGAGGGCATTCAAAGCGTCTCCAACTTCGGGAACCTTCTCTTTCTTGTCTTTCTTCCGTTTCTTCTCCTTCGGCGCAGAGACCGCCTCTTAGGGAGC
Source organism: Petunia secreta (assembly GCA_029990175.1). Lineage (NCBI taxonomy): Eukaryota > Viridiplantae > Streptophyta > Magnoliopsida > Solanales > Solanaceae > Petunia > Petunia secreta. The sequence goes on from JARKIP010000096.1 coordinate 75,229, forward strand.
CCTGCAACGGAGAAACTACAGTGAGGCCACGAAGCATAGGGCCTTGGAAAACTAGATTAAAACTCAAAAGGCTGAATGAAAGATAACTTACCGTGCCGCTTACAAGTCCATTGGTTCTCGCCCAAGCCGGCGAAAACCATCCACGACCTCTCTGGCCTAGGTTTGGCATCAATAATGGCTTGCACCCACTGAACCTAAGTTCTTTGGGCAAGCAATCGGAATCGCCTCGGCTGAAGGAAACAAAAGCAAGAAATCAGAGAAGGGAAGAAGTTAAGCAAAAATAAATGAAGAAAGAAACACTTACGGGCTCGATTCCACCGCTCGGGAAAATCAGGCTTTGAGGAGATAAGATCAGTGGGCAAGAGGACGAAACGCTCGTTCCACCCACAGTCCTCGAGATCTTCACTTTTTGTGATCAGCGAGTAAGAGCCCTGTTTGTTGAGTTGGACGACCCCGTCCTTGTGAAAGGTGGGGGAAAACAGATACAAAAGGTGATCGAGAGTGAAAGGCACCCCCGCTAGCTTACTCAGAAACTCGAGACATTAGACGTGCCTCCATACTCCGGGCCCAATCTGAGCTATGCATACTTGAAAGGCCCGACAAAAATTGTCCAATACCTCGAGGATAGGAAGAGAAAAACCGATCGTGAAGGGATAAGTAAAAGCGAAGGAACACCCCTCGACTCGATCACACACTCAGCACTCGGGAGCAGGTATACCAACCCTCACCTCGGGACCCCAATTGCAATCAGAACGAACCAGGTGAACGTTCGCCCGGGTAATCAAGCTCGTGCGGGGATATTCCTCTTCCTCCTAGCCTCCGATTCGGTTTGAGGCTCATAACAAAGTCCTTCGAGAAATCGATCTTCGAAGGAATGACGTGGTGGGGTTTAAGTTCCAAATCATCAGAAAGAATTTCCTCATCGCCCACATCTTTCGTGGCAACTTCCTCCTCCTCTGCCATAGCTACTCCATCGACCCCAGCCACAGATGAGTGAAGCTCTTGATCCACACCGCTGGGGCGAACATTCGAACAAGGTCCTCCATACTAAAGTCAAGAGGAACAACAACATTCAGCGGCTCAGGGACATTAACCAGTTCCCCGCCCACAACAATGGTGCCGACAAGGAAAGGAGGAGAACGTGGCGAATCTTGTTGAGACATGTCAATTTCGAAATTCTGGAGGAAAGAAGGATGTAAAAGTTTACTGTAGAAGACAAGAAGATGTGAGAAAAAGAAGACAAGGTTCGACTATATATAGGTTGAGAGCGCCATGATTACAGCGGCATGGGGAAGGCAAAACCAGAAAACGCGCCAAATCAGCGACTGTCACGCATGATTGACGGGAATTCGAAGTGACAACCGCCGTTCTCAAAATTCGCGTCGCAAAAACAGTCACGTCAATCTCCCGCCTAAAATTCACTCCACTCCTCGACAGATTTGGCAACCTCCCGAGAAGCGGGGGGACTATCTGTGTTGGGTGAAAAATCACCGAGATCTCGAGCAGGACCTCGGAGTACAACGCGAAGGCTGCGTCGCGAGGAAAGCTTCCGAAGAAGAGATTGCATAATCATTCGCCCCGAAGATCACTTGAGGAAACGAGGGGAGACAAGCTCGAAGCACTGAGCTCGGAGAAAATCTCCTACAAACCCGAGCGGATAACACACCTCGAAAGACGAGGGCCGACCTTCGTAACTGTCGACCGTTGCTTCGACATTTAATAGGAAAGATTATGAATCAATTACACTTATGTACAGAGTAATGACCATAAAGGCACCATTAAGACGTTCTCCAACGTTACTCTTCCGCCTGATTATAAAAAGGGCTCATTTGTAAACAATAGGACACAATGAATCGAATACAGAATCCTATTTTTATTTGTTGCCTCGTTATCTCTTGTCTCATTATTCTTTCAAGTTTTCATTTAGTCCAAGCTCGATTTAGTCTTAATTTCACATCGATACAAGCAAATTATTAGTTAAACTCAATACAAATTCAATTTGTAGTCCTATCCCGATTTAGGCCAACACACATTACACGCATGCGCCGGCGTGACATAATATAATATTATAAACTACCCACCTTAAATATGAATAGCATAAGGATGACACATCTTGTGGGACTTTGCTTATACATCCACAAGGAGTCCTTTTCCAGGATCGATGAGAGAGAAAGTTCCCACCCCCTCCAACAAAAAGATACTTGGTTTGTGCTTGATGAGAGTCTCACATGGTGAACAGTGAGGGTCTATAGCAGCACATAGGTCTGCATATACATGCATAGTAAGGATCTCCTCTATGCTTTTCTTTAAATTTACTTATCCCCAAAAATATGAAGGAATGGAAAGCATTATCGAGAATTAATGGATCCAGAAGAAAATTCACACTATATTTATGTGCACCGTAAAAAAAGCATTTATTTAATGAAGTTGATATTAATATAATCTAACTTCTAAATATATTATGTTGCAAACAAAATTGTTATATAACCTAAACTATAAACATTTTTTTTTTGATAAAGTAAATAATCTTATTAATGATGAAAGGGGAGAAACCCCATATACAAGATGTATACCAAAAGGTAGAGAACCTACATCAAATAGTTCTCTACAAAAGAAACCCAATCATCTATACACATAGGAACCTCGTGGGTACACCAAAAGGAAATGAGAAACAAAATACTACTATGCATCTTAGCAAAACAACTCTCGATCCCTTCAAAAGCTCTCATATTTCTCTCTTTCCAAATAACCCACATAATTGCTAATGGAGCTATGTCCCATGCTCTCGATCTCCTCTTCCTCTTTCTGAAGGCCCAACTATAAACATGTAAGACGTGAAGCATTTCTAAATCATAACTACAACTAGAATGCAGTATAGAATCCATCACATAACTGAATTTAACACCACAACGCTCATCCAAATCATCTAACATCATAACAGAAGTCAAAAAGGCATAAATATGTCCTGGTCATAAAAATGACTACCTTTCACCAGGACAAATCCAGAATATACAAAAATATTTACGTCTGTGTGTGCATTCTATAATTGAGGCATAGTATTGATACACACACACACTCATATATGATGTAATACATTCTTCTTCCATCAAACCCAACAAAATGAGCTTTACACATACAGTGGTATTTGTATGCTTAATAGAGATATTGGAAAACCCTGAATATGTTGAAGCAGAGCTTAAATCTTAGTAATTAATTAATTTTAATTATTCCTTAATTGAAATAAAGGGGTGGACCCACCTTCAACCTAGTGGGGTTCTATTGGATCCACTTGGTTGAATATTTTTCCTATTTTCATAAGTAAAATTTTCTTTGGAACTGTTCAATTGACTGTTGAATCCGCCTGGATAAGTAGACATCTCCTCTATTTTTATGAGTAAATTTTTCTTTGACACTGTACAATTGACTGTTAAATCTGCTTGGCAAAGTAGATGTCTCCTGAGTGACGGTTCAAGCGGATTCAATTTGACACAAGGTTCAAAGTTCGAAGCACACTGTGAGCATTTGGGTGAGCTTAAAAGTGGCTTATAAGCTTATAAGCCTTTTAGTAAATGTTAACTCAAAAATTGATGGGCTTATAGCCCTTATATGCTTAAGAAAAGCTAAAAGTGAGAAGTTAGGAAATCCTAACTTCTTAAAAAGTGGCTTATAAGACACTTTTGACTTATACGCTGCTTAAAATAAGCTCACCCAAACGGGCTCTGTATCACATTCTTTGCATTTTCTCTCTGTTCCCTGTGTTCAACAATCCGTAATATTTTTCTAGCTCCACTCCTTTCGTCTCCCATCCTCTCTCTATCTGCACTTTTCCTGTTAGCTTGGTAAGTTTGTTATTCGACGTCAGTTACTTTTTCATGATATATTCATAAGTTTTTCTTTCTGTAGTTTAATATTAACAGTAATTTTTCTGTTTATTTCTTTAAACATTAACCTAGGATTTCGTAATTTTTTTTTTTTTGTTTAGTTCAACTATAACCCCTAAACTTCCTAACAAAGTTACTTATTTAAGGCTAGAAGTTGGAACACTTTCTAAAGTTTCAGCATTTCCACTGTATATTTGTAGCTTTTGGAATGGAGGGAAGTAGTTGTTTAATTACAGACATCAGCTAGTGTTTTATCCAAATAATCGGGGGAACCCGTGGATCATCTCCTCTTGCATTGTAAGCTGGCTATTGGCTTATGACGAGAGAACTTTGGATGATTCGGGCTACAACAGACGATCCCAAGCATAGTGAAGTTGGCATAATTTAGTTGGGCCTTTAGAAGAAGTAAGAAAAGACAAAGGTCCTCGAATTTGCCCCACTAACACTCGTGTAGGTCTTATGTAATGAGAGAAATAGGAGAAACTTTTTAAGGAATAAAAACGATTATGTACATATGAGAAATAGCGTCTCATTTCTAGTTTCTTTTTGGTAAACCATGAGGTTCCAGTTTGTCCAAATTGTGTGTGTTTTACAGGGAGTCATATTCTTTTGTATGTTCTCTACCTTTTGGTATACTGGATCGTATTAATAAAATTATTTTATCTTATAAAAAAGGTTGTTTATATGCTTTTTGGTAAGACAAAAGTTTATCAAGCACCACATTACTCCTCTCTTGGATCATATAGTTCTGAAAAGTTTAATCGAATGAAATAGTCATCAAGCTCCAAGGTAACATAAGCACCAGAACAAGGATTCAACAAATAAGTAGAAGAGCTTGCGAAATTGTCGCAAGCAAGAGAGAGGTTCTCATAAGTCATACCTGATTGACTATTAGCAGTCAATTAAACCGACAGATTAATCTAACGTCAGGCAGCATCTGTCCATGCTTATCCAACACATTTGTTTGTGCCACAGCTGCTCTTTTTAAGCAGCACCAATTGATTGATGAGACCTTGCCACCTTGCTCATAATAACAATGGCTGATGCATCCAAATGGGTGCATCAAGGGAGTGAAAAATTCATAACTAGAATGGATAGATTCGATTTGCTGGTTTTACACTTGAATTGTGATCCCCTACTTATAGAGACCGGATATCTTCATCCGCATCTGGAACACCATTTCGAAAATAAATTTCATAAAGAGGAGATTACCCCACATCACAATCCAGCCAAAATTCATCCAATATGATGAACCCCACTCAAAAAATCACTTTTGATAAGACTTGGTTGGAAACGTTGGAATCAGGTTCAAATATTCATGATATTTTTCATCTTTCGAAAGTAAGTCTACAACAAGAGATATCGTTGAAATATCTGGTGAAATATGCTTCTCTGCCATTTTCTGAAGAAGTTCTACTACCTTTGGCGCATCATTGTTATCACAGAAACCTCGCATAAGTGTGTTAAAAGTGACAACATTAGGAGAACATCCCTTATTTTCCATCTCCAAGAACAGATTATTTGCTTTTTCCAAATGACCATTTTTACATAACCCATGAATCATGATGGAATAAGTAAAAACGTTTGGCACCAAGCCTTTTTGGGACAGTCTCTCAAACAGCACAGTAGCGTATTCAAGTTTTCCGCTTTTACACAACCCATCTATTACACAGTTCCAGGCTTCGATATTGAGTTCACCTCCCGTTTTTTCTAGAATTTGGAACAACTCCATTGCCTCTGTGAGGCAATTATTCTTGCAAAATCCATCTAATAGTATATTGAAAGTAGAATAATTTGGTGTGACGCCACACCTCTGCATCTCATCAAATAGTTCTCGGGCATCCCCAACCCTTCCTCTTTGGAAAAGAGTTGTTAACAAAGTGTTGAATGTAATTACTGTTGGCTTATAATCCTTCAGAAGCATTTCTTTATAAAGCCACCAACCATCATCTATTCTTCCACACTTGCAAAAGCCATTGATTAAGATATTGTAACTTATTACATCACGTTCCTGGCCCTTAGCTGCCATTGAAACAAACAATTCCCTTGCATTATCAACCTTTCCCTCTAAGCAAAATCCATCCATCAATGTGTTATATGTAAAAGAATCTGGTTTTTCACCCCTTTGAATCATTAAGTCCAACAATCTACTTGCTTCCTCGGTTTTCCCTTCCTTGCAAAGGGCATTCAGCAAGACATTGAAAGTTACAACATTAGGACGGATACCCTGATCTACCATTTCATTAAAGAAAGCCTTCGCCTCCTCCCATTTACCAGCCTCAGACAGACCATGAACTAACGAGCCATAAACTACAACATCCGGGGAAATTATATTCTCCTTCATCTCCAAAAACACCTTCACAGCCTTATCCACCAACCCTTCCTTGCAAAGACCATCAATCAAAATGCTATACGAAACTAAATTCGGCCTAAACGAAACACCAAAAAGAACATTCCCTTTCTCCATCTCTCGATGCAAAACAAGCGCCCTCTCCGCATTCCCACTCCTGCACAACCCATTAATCAAAGTACCCCAAGTCTTAACATGAGGCCTAAATCCCAACTCAACCATTTTCTTGAACAACCTAACCGCCTCGTTAATCTTGTTTTCCAAGAACAACCCTTTAATCAATGATGTAAAAGTTACTACATTTGGACTATAACCCCTCTTTAAAATCCCACCCAATACACAAAACCCAAACCCCACTTGCTTCAAACTACAAAAACTGTTAAGTAAAATGTTAAGGGTAATAAAATCAGTAGAGCAATAATTAATTTTATTGTACATTGAGATAACATCATTGTAGTTCTTGGTTTTAGCAACTGCACCTAGTAACAGGTTAAATGATGAAGTGGGTGGTGGGGGTTGCATATGAAGCATGTTATTAAAGTGATAAATTGCATCTTTTATTTGGATTTTGCCAGATTTACAGTCATTTTTTAGGAACTTGTCTAGAGAAAGCTTACCACTTTCAGCTGTGTAACTAAACAAACGAATTGAGTTTCGTTGAACCATCTCAATGGAAGCACAACACAAAGTGGGAGTTCGGGTTTCCTCACAATTTTGAGGACTAGTCACTTTTTAAGTACTCAAAATTGAAACAATTGCATTTACAAACTTTTAGAAAAAATAGCCATATATTTTAAAAAATAATTCTTACACTGGTCACAAGACAAAATTTTGAGAATTTGAATAAAAATTTCAGAACTTTTCGTGGAGCTTCACATTTGCAGTCCTAGAAAATTCTTGCGGTCCTAGAAAATTTTCCTAGGATTTTTTAACCGAATCTTTGAATATTTTTGGGGGTTAGTTCAAAAGTCTCAGGAAAATTTAATGGATTGTTGGTGTAATGGATTGTTGGTGTATACTTTTCAAAAAAAGAAATCGTGTTGTTTTAAGTAATGACTATTTTGTGAAAAGTTTCTTTTTTATGATTGTTCTCTTTAAGCGCCCGAGAAAGTAGCTACGGGCGAAGTGCACAAAAGGCCAGTTTTGCCACTGATCTTAGGGCAAAGGCCACTAAAACCCAAACATTTACTTTGTGGCCACTTATATTATAATAAATGAAAAAAAAATACTAAATTACCCCTCAGTTTATATATAAACAACCAGTTCGTTATTTCTCTGTTCGTTACTTTGTGGCTGCTGATGCTGAATTCTCTTCATTCAATTTTCTTCACCAATCTCACTTTTCAATTTTCTTCACAAGTTTCGCTTAAAATTGTAAGTATTCTATGTTTCAATTTTACGTTATGCTGCTTTAAGACTGAATTTGAACTAAGTTCAATCCATGTGAACTGAATTTCAGAGAAATTCGTTTAAAATTTAGTAGTTTTAATACCTCGATGTGCCGTGATGACTGAACTTAAGTATCGTCATTGTCGTGTTAAGTATCAGCACACTAACACTGAAGTTTGAACTAAAATTCAGTTCATTATGACTGAACTTCAGTGTTAAGTATTCTACGTTTAAATTTTACATTATGCTGCATTAGGACTGAATTTGAACTAAGTTCAATCCATGTGAACTGAATTTCAGAGAAATTAGTTTAAAATTTAGTTTTAATACCTCGATGTGCCGTTGATGACTGAACTTCAGTATCGCCATTGTCGTGTTAAGTATCAGCACACTAGCACTGAAGTTTGAACTAAAATTCAGTTCATTATGACTGAATTTCAGTGTTAAGTATTCTACGTTTAAATTTTACGTTATGCTGCATTAAGACTGAATATGAACTAAGTTCAATCCATGTGAACTAAATTTCAGATAAATTAGTTTAAAATTTAGTAGTTTTAATACCTCGATGTGTCGTTGATGACTGAACTTCAGTATCGCCACTGTCGTGTTAAGTATCATCACACTAGCACTGAAGTTTGAACTAAAATTCAGTTCATTATGACTGAATTTCAGTGCTTAAGAGCTGAAAGTTCATTTATAAACTAAAAAAAGCAACCTCAGGACTTGGCAATTACTTATTGTCATTGCCGTGTTAAGTATCAGCACACTAGCACTGAAGTTTGAACTAAAATTCAGTTCATTAGGACTGAACTTCAGTTCTTAAAACTGAACTTCATTAGTTCAATCCTTATGGATAGAACTTAAGTCCACATGAACTGAACTTCCATCCACATGGGGTGGAGCTTTCAATGGTCTTATGGATAGAGCTTACTCCAATCCTTATGCATAGAACTTAAGTCCATATGGACTGAACTTCAAATCCATACGGGGAGAGCTTTCAAACAGCCTTATGGATAGAAGTTCAACGCCATATAGATAGAACTTAATTCAATCCTTATGGATAGAACTTAAGTCCATTAAGACTGAACTTCAGTGCTTAAGGACTGAAAGTTCATTTTATAAACTGAAAGAAGCAACCTCATGACTTTGTGATTACTTATCGTCATTGTCATTAAGACTGAACTTCATACTAACACAATTCTTTCTCTGGTTTACTTATTCAATGCAGAATGGCTACAGTTTGTTTGGTTATTGCTTTCAATGGGAATTGGACAAAAGATTACAAGTACTTGGACCATGAAACAAAACTTCTACTTGTTAATGAAATGATCGAATTCAGAACTTTCATGCACAAGATTTATGAAAGCAACACATTTCACTGGCGGTGTGAATATATGGTTTGATATTAGAATGGATTCGAGCAAAGGAATGCTTGTAACTACAGAAGAAGAACTCAGGACATGCATGCACTTGTTGAAGAATGATCCGACTTTCAAGAATAGCCGTTTCGTGATTGACAAACTAGAGAATTAAACTCCTCGCACATAAGTTTCACCCCAGGAGGGACCCTGATAATGCAGATCGACTGCATTCAAGCAATTGAAAATAATCATACTCCATGCACAGAGCTTCCACAATAAGAGGGGCTTGATAATGCAGATCGACTCCAACCTAGCAATTGAAACACCTGGCATTGTTGAGACACTGCAACCAAATAATACTCAATTTCAGTCACCAGCGCCAACAGTTGAATGCCATAGTAGCACACCAGCTGCCAAGAGCAAACGGAAAAGGTCCAGGGTAAAACAGAAACAATCTCCAGCGATGATATTAACAGGAGATGTATCATCGAAAGATGTAGCAACATACTCAACATTTGACAACAAGGAAACCATGATGAAGTGTTTTGTCAAGATGGCAATCAAGGAACATTTTGAGTTCAAGGTTATCGGATCAAATAGAACGAGATATGAACTGAAATGCATCGATCCAAACTGTGATTGGAACATTCGAGCAAGAAGGATAAAAGATTCCTCACTGTTTAAGGTAATTAAGTTTCAGAATACACATAAATGCTCCGTTGACGTTAAGAAGACTGATCAAAAATATGCCACGTCAACATTGATAAGTGAATACTTTCTTGAAAACATCCGAGACAACAGAACTGAAGTTAGACCAACATTTATTGTCAACGAAATGAGAAGGATACACGGGGTTGAAATAGGATATCACAAGGCATGGCGTTCAATTCAAGCAGCAAACGCATTAATTAGGGGACGGCCTGATGAGCATTATCATCTCCTCCCTTCATACTTGCATGTGCTGAAAGAGAGAAATCCAGGCGCTCACACAAATCTAAAGATAGACAGTCTTAATCGGTAAGCATTTCTCAAAAGAGAGTTCGATTGCTATACGGAAATTCAAAACTTTCTAAGAATTAACTTTGTCCTATTTTAAAACGTTTCAGGTTTATGTATATGTTTGTTGCTTTCAAGCCATCAATAGACGGTTGGAGGTATTTTCGACCAGTGATAGCAGTAGATGCAACATTTCTGAAGGCGAAACATCTAGGTGTTCTCATCATTGTTGTAGCAAAAGATGCAAATAATCAAATCTTCCCTCTAGCTTATGGGATTGCAGACTCTGAAAATAATAAAGCTTACACTTGGTTCTTCACTGAGACAATAGGTACTCATCCTGAACTGGTGTTTCTATCAGACAGAAACAAATCAATCGCGCATGGAATTGCACAAGTTTATCCTGATAGCCACCATGGTATATGCATCTACCACTTTGAAAAGAATCTAAACCAAAAGAACGCGAGAACCACAGTGATAAGTCTGTTTCAAACTGCTGCAAGAGCATATAAGCGTGAAGACTTTCATTATTTCATGTCCCAATTAGAGGGAATAGATAGAAACATTCAACTACATAATGGAAGAACCACCTGAAAGATGGGCTAGATCTTACTCACTGAGGCGACGATATGATATGCTTACAACAAATATGGTTGAGTCGATGAATTCTGCATTACTTGAAGCAAGAGAGTTGCCCATTTTAAGCCTTTTGGATTTAATCATTGTTAAGAAGCAGAAATGGTTTTGTGAAAGAAGAACTACTGCTCAAGAGACTTTTCATAGCTTATCAAGGTGGGCAGAAGATGAAATGAACAAGAAGATTCAACTGGCCTTCACAATAAATGTATGTATACAGCACTAGACTCGCGCCAAATATGCAATCCTAATAGTGTCTAAAAAATACAAATAAAGATGGGCGAAGATCAGTCCACGTAGACTGAAAATTCAGGACAGTGGATAGAACTTCAGTAAAAAAGGGGAGAGGGGGTTCAACCTTTTGAGGATAGAACTTCTGTATATAAGGCACTGGGGTGGAGTTCAATACTTGTTGATGCAAATTCAATCCATAACAGTAAGGAAGTTCAAGAAGGGAGAGTTCAATCCTTGTGGGATTGATTTTCGGTCCATATGATTTGAACTTCAATCAATCCATTAGAACTGTACTCATGAACTCTTGCTCTTGCTCAGTAATAGCCAATTTTAAATACCATCTGTACTGACTCACAAAAGTTATTATTTTTCATTTCAAATAGGTATTCCACATAGGTACAGCAACATTCAATGTGCAAGATGAAGGAAAAAGCTTCAATGTCGACTTAAAGAAGAGGACCTGTGATTGTCTTCAATTCCAAACTGATGAACTCCCATGTGTACATGCAATTGCATGCATTGAGAAAAGACGCCTGATGAAATCTAAGTTCTGCTCAAAATGGTATTCACGAGCGTTTTGGTTAAACGCATATCAAGGTGAGGTGAATATGATAAGGCACAAAAGCTCTTGGACTGTACCAGATACCGTGAAAAGCCAGAGGATAGAAACTCCTAATGTCAAAATACAATGAGGAAGAAGGAAAACAAAGAGATATATCTCGATTGCTGAGGCTGTATGAGTCAAATCAAACAAATGTAGTCGATGAAAAAATCAGAGGACATGATAGAACCTCATGCACAAATACTCCAGTAGTCTGACCCTATTCAAGGATATATAGGTACTGCTACTTCCTTCATTATCCATAAACTTTTTTACTAAATATTTCACTCCCACTAATTTGATTTTTTAACTTCTTTTTGTTTCATGAAACTGCTTGGCTGTGAATGATTGTGCAGAAATACATGAAGATATTCAAATTGCTGATAGTTTCTTATCCAACATTCAAGATAATGAAGATATTCAAACTCTAAATGCATTGCAGTTTATTTTTTTATTTGTTTGTATGTTATTTCATGTTCTTTAACAATTTTTAATAAGTTTGATACTAGTATTTGAATTTGAAGCACTTTTGGTCCATATAAGACTGAATTTGTAGGTACTTATGGAGTGTACTTCAGCCTTTCAATATGAAAAACTTCAATCCTTACGATTCCTGAATTTATATTTTTTAATTGAACTTCAGTACTTATGGAGAAACATGCAGCCTTTAACTTCTGTCCTCAGGGATAGAAGTTAAACTTAAAATTCTATCGTCGAGGATAAAAGTTAATACTGGGATATAGTAACTTCAGTCCATGATGATAGAAGTTCAGTCAATGAGGGTAAAAAGAAGTTCAATCCATGTGGGTAGAACTACTAACAACTTCAGTCCACTAACACACACACACACATAGAGTTGATTAAAAGAAGTTCAATCCATGTGGATAAAAAAAGTTCAGTCCATGAGATGAGGATAGAAATTCAGTCAATGGACGTAAAAGAAGTTCAATCCATGTGGGGGTAGAACATCAGTCCATGTGGTTTGAACTTCCATACTTGGAGACAGAAGTTTATTCCTAGTGGATAGAAAGCTCAAACTATATTCTACACACCAAACGCAAAAGTTTGAGCTTCCATCCGTGTGAGTAGAAGTTTGATCTCATGAATTAAAAACATCCAACCTTAAAAAGACAGAAGTTCAATCAATACTTAGAGGCAAAAGTTCAAACTCATTGTTGTAGCATTGGTGAACTTGAAAACAAAAAATTCTGAAAAACTCACAATTTATTACCAACAAAACATAAGAGACAACACATAGATATTATCTTATCAGACATCTTCAACATCAAACCCACTACTAGAACTGGAACTTAAAGGTTCTGTAACATCCTGCCAATAGTAGCACTTAAAACCACACGATCTGAGGATTCGACAACTCCAAAAAGTATACTAGTTCCTACTCCGAGATTATTACTACGGACAAACTCCCTCCATCCATTAGAAAACCACCTTTCTCTTCCCACTTTTAGGTAGTTCATCCGAAAATGAGTACCATGGCAAATTACAGTTGCTGGAACATTACGTCTGGGAAGCATAACTGCCAACAATGTTGGCAAAACCTTTGCAACAAAAAGAAAAATGAACAGTGTTATTTTATAATAACAAATAACAAAAATAATATTTTTGAAAGACAAAAATGGTATGAATAACTTACAAACTGATCTGATTCAGTATCTAATTCAGTCAACACTGCATCAATGAGTGTTGCCATCTTAGAATTAGAAATTATTTAGTTGTTCTCTTCAATAATAGTGAGGTCTATTTCTATTGCAATAATTATAGAAAAGACATTCTGTATTTTTGTGTAGTGTCATTTTACTGTTGGATAAACCTAAAGATTTTTTCTTCTTTTGTTTTGTAGTCTATCCCAGCACAAGTCACAGAATACATGACCCCAGTAGGATTTAACTACACAAGTCACATAATACATGACCCCAGTAGGATTTAACAACTGCACTGCAATTTCAGTCCATGAGGGGTAGTGAAGTTCAGTCAATGAGGGAAGTGAAGTTCAGTCAAAAACTGCAATTAATAAAAAAATACATAACCCCAGTAGGATTTAACAACTGCACTGCAATTTCAGTCCATGAGGGGTAGTAAAGTTCAGTCCATTAGTGGGTACTGAACTTCAGTCAATGAGGGAAGTGAAGTTCAGTCAAAAACTGCAATTAATAAAAAAAAAACTACATAACCTTCAGTAGGATTTAACAAACTGCACTGCAATTTCAGTCCATGAGGGGTAGTGAAGTTCAGTCCATATGTGGGTAGTGAAGTTCAGTCAATGAGGGTAGTGAAGTTCAGGTCAAAAACTGCAATTAATAACCATAACTGTACAGAAACTGTAAGACCATAAAATCCATAACTGTACAGAAACTGTAAGACCATAGGAAACATAACTGTACAGAACCTGTAACAACATAGAAAACATAACTTGTTTGACTACATTTAATGACCATAGAAAGCATAACTGTACAGAAACTGTTGATTTTTTTACTATAAATACCCCTTTGCAGTCAAAGAAAACTACAAAGTTTATTGACACTTCATCTGATATATACTACATAATTTTTTTTTAGAAAAGAAACTATGGCAGATGAAAACAATCGTGTGGAGGAACTATGCAGTTTCGACAAGAAAATAACATCGTCTTACTTTTATAGAGATGATTTTGTATGTTAAAAGAAATGACCAGAGTATTTTTTATATTTTTCATTTAATTTTTCAGTGTTTTGTGATTTTGTTTATTAACTGTGAAATATTATTGTTGTTAGATCTTTCCAGACAGTTGGAAGTAGAGGCTGCCAAGTATAAATGGACTGGCATGCATAATTTGTGATGGTGGAGATGATGATGTACATTTGATGAACTTCACAGTTGGGAAACACGCAAGGTTGTGTAGCGGTTGGAAGGATATGGTTATTAAGAAAGGCTTCAGGATAGGTGATACACTTTGTTTTGATCACCTATGGCACGCGATGATCGACGATGTTCCATCTGTTGTTTTTGGTGTTTCTCTCATAAACAATCAGGCTGTTGACGGAGCTGCTGATGATGATTTAAGCAGTGATGATGATGATGATGATGATGATGATGATGATGATGGTGGAGCATCAGCAGACAATCCAATTTTAATTGAATAATTTGTAGTAGTTGTTTGTCGTTTTAATTTAAGCAGTACTATTTGTTTTCTTATTATAATGTCTGTGTTTATGTATGAACTTTAATCTAATTGTGTTTTATATATTTGCATCTCTCATTAATAACTGAAATAACTGAAGTAGAAGCTCTGTGTTTAAGTAAACACAGAACTTCAATCATCATGGACAGAACTTCTATCATCATGGACTGAAGTTCTGTCCATGAGGATTGAAGTTCTAGCCACTTGCATTTGATTCTCTGCTTTGACTGAATTAAAAAAAAAGGACTATACTTGGAAAAAATTAACAATATACATGAATAACTGTTGTTACACATATAGTCGCAGAACTTATAAAACACTCACACCATAGAAACTTCATACATATTCGGTAATGGAGATGGTGGTGGAAGAGCAGATAGATCAAGACGAACATGTGCTACTATAGCTTCAATAGCCTGGGTGATAATTCGCACTTGTCGCCTTTGGAAGTTACGTGTATTGCATTGTCGTGGTCGTGCATCTGACGCCTTAGGACTGCAATATCCCATTGTATATTATTTGGAATCCCTGGTACTGGGGCAAATCCTGGTGCTGCTGGTGGTGCACCTGATTGTTCTACTTGTGGTGGTTGATTCACACTACTTTCAGACATTCTTGCACTTGAAGTTTAGAAATCTCAAAATAGATAATCCTAAATAATAAGATGATAAGAATTAACAATCAGTTATGTATTTATAGAAAAAAAATCAATAAATACTAACAGTTGCAACTTATAGTTTAAAAGGCACAATAAAATACTAACAGTTGCAACTTATAGTTCAAAAGGCACAATAACATTGTAAAAGTTGCAACTTATAGTTCAAAAGTCACCAATCTATAACAGGTATAATAAATATTGAACAGTCATAATGAGGGTAATGAAGTTCAATCCATGATGATAGAAGTTCAGTGCATCCATGAGGATAAAACTTCTGTCCCTAAGGATAAAACTTCAGTCCATCCAAGTAGATGGAAGTTGAGGGCATATAAATTGAAGTCCAATCCATGTGGGCTAGAAATTCAGTCCATGTGGTTTGAACTTCTATCCTTGGAGACAGAAGTTCATTCCCCCCTAGTGGACTGAACACACACACACACACACATAGTTGGTATAAAACTTCTGTCCATAAGGATAAAACTTCAGTCCATCCAAGTAGATGGAAGTTGAGGGCATATAAATTGAAGTCCAATCAATGTGGGGTAGAAACTCAGTCCATGTGGTTTGAACTTCCATCTTTGGAGACAGAAGTTCATTCCCCCTAGTGAACTGCGCGCGCGCACACACACACACACAGAGAGACACAGAGACACAGAGAGTTGATAAAAAGAAGTCCAATCCATATGGGGTAGAAGTTCAGTCCTTGTGGTTTGAACTTTCATCCTTGGATACAGACATTCATCCCTAGTGGACTGAACACACACACACACACACACACACACACACACACACACATACACACACACACACAGAGTTGATAAAAAGAAGTCCAATCCATATGGGGTAGAAGTTCAGTCCTTGTGGTTTGAACTTCCATCCTTGGAGACAGACATTCATCCCTAGTGGACTGAATACACACACACACGCGCACACACATAGAGAGTTGATAAAAAAAAGTCCAATCCATATGGGGTAGAAGTTCAGTCCTTGTGGTTTGAACTTCCATCCTTGGAGACAGACATTCATCCCTAGTGGACTGAACACACACACACATAGGAAGATAAAAAAGATTCACTCCATGAGAATAGAACTTAAGTCCTTAACAGTAAACAAAATCACTGCAACAAAATGGCATTTACATAAATCTGTGCATAATAATCTGTTCATTTGTACATAATAACTGTTTCACCTTACATTACCAAAAAACTTTACAAAAAATACTACTAGGAATTCTGAAGATAAAAACAAAAATATCTATAACTGACACATGTCTTCATTATGTTCTCCATAATCATGCTTAACAAATTCAGGTGGAGACTCAAATCCATCCTTAGCCTTTGCACGACCATGAGCCCAAAGCTGACAACCAAACCGGGCCCTGTAATTATGAATTTGATCTGGTTGAACATCTTGAACATCTTTACCTCTGGTCAGTAGATCAGCATACCATATTGCAAAAGCGCCACAACTAGTCCTAAAAAATGAGGCACCAAAATAAAGAGTAAGACATATAAGTAGACAGGGGGTTATAAGTTCAGTCAATTATATCTAATTTGCACTAAAAACTGCACAAAAATGACAAGACTTACTGATCTAGTTGAGTCGGTGATAGTAGCCACTGGGTTCTGTATGCTGCATTGAACTTATCGTTTTTAAAAGAATCATGTAGGTCCCCAAAGTTGACATACTTGAAAAGATGTGGGAGCACAACAGCATAACCCTTGATGTGGTTGAATTTGTCTGGTGGTGGCCTCTTTGTTTTGACTATCAAATCATATACACGTATTTTCTTCTCGTGCATATCAAAGACTGCCAAAAAGTAATGTGTCACCGTTTGACTAGGTGTTGCTTGCAATCGACATGGAAAATAGAGTTTGTCAACTCCACTCCATGGAATTGAACACCTCCGTTCCATGCCATGAAGGTAATTGCAGATATACTGTCCAAAACCTTCAAGCCAGATTTCATTACCTGGTTTTTTCTTTTTGTCTTTGAATTCTGACTTATAAATAGAGCACATATAACTATCAAAATCGATATCAGTAATTGACAGTGTATGAGGAAACTGGAACAAATAGTAGCATGCCCTCTTTCTAAGATAATACATAGCAACATCGATATGCTGCCCAAAAAAAAAAGAACCTGTTTAGTCAATACACAGAAAAGTAATAACGAACACAGAACAAACCAAAGAATAAAATATGCACTAACATTATCAATCATAGGGTAGGCAACATCTACAAACTCCAAAAACCATTGCTTGTATGGCTTGATTGTTTCCAACTGATATGGATTACTGTCGTAATCATTATCACGTATATAACAAGCACGATTGTTCCTAATTAAAAAGATGCAAAATACAAAAACATGTTACTTTTCCATAAGGAATGAGCTTAAGAATATCATGGGCAATGAAGTTCAATCCTATAGGGACAGAACTTTCTACATCCTTGTGGACAAAAAGTCCATGGCCATTTGATTGAAGTTCAATTCTTATAATATGCACAGAACTTCAATCCATGGGGGCAGAACTGATAGGCTAAGAAGTTCAGTCCATAGGGGATTGAACTATAGGTTTCTAAATTCATCCCCTATGCACTGAACTTAAAAAACCACAGACAAGAAATCATAAAAAAATACAAATAGACTCACTCTTTCAATTCAGTGTCATTTCTTTGAAATAGCAAAAAAAAAATTAAACTCTTGCAACACTGCTGGACTAATCTTCAAGTAGTGGAATGGACAACTACGTCTATAATTATCCTTCCAGTCAGTTGTCTTCTTTTTAGTCCTTATCGTTTCATATGGAGATATCAACCACTGACTGGGCTTTCAGTCCCTTTTCCCCAGAAGAACTTGCTGCTCCGACTGTACTACCTTAGTATTTTCAAGGGCTTAGTCACTTGCCTTGGCAATCTCCCAAACAATCGGAACAGGCCTCTCCTGTTCCTTTGTAAGTATCTCTTGTTTACCTGCTTCATCGACCGACTGACCTTTGCCCAGAACAATTCCGTCAGCCTGTTGTTCTTTATTCAGCTCATCTTTCTCCTGATCCCGAGTCATTACTTCTTATTTGCCCACTATACCGACTGACTGTTGTTTGTCCACAAGACTTTCAAAAGTCTGTTGTTCAGTCAAATCAACTTCTCTTCTTATTTGCTCAATAGCCTGGGCATTCTCCATAACAATCTCAAGAGGCATCTCATGTTCCTGTGTTGTAACCTCTTCTTTGGGTGCTTCATCAATTGACTGAGAGGAAAGAGCATGCCGTTCTTCAATCATATCCCCATATCTTTCAACTTGGTTACTTCTATCAGCGTTCTTCATAACGACATCAACAGACATCTCCTTTCCCTGCGAAATCACCTCTTCTTCTACTGTTTGTTGACCGACTACCCTTTGTCCAAGAGAATTTTGAATGCCTCTCCTGGTTCTCCTCTTGCTGCTTGATAACTCACATTAACATTATCCATTTCAACGGCATCGACCCTCTCCTGTTGCAGAATTATGCCTTGTTCTTTTCCAAGTTCACTCTTAATACCCTGCTGCTTATTTTTTGACATATCTTGCTGAATTCCTTCAGCCCTTGGTGTATCTTCAGCATCAGATGAACCCCCACTACCACTTTCTTGAGTCGGTGGCAGTATATTAAAATTAGGCATATCATCATGTGAACTATTTTTCTTCAACTTCTTCCTTTTCCTTTCATATGTTTTTGGTTGGATGGGTGTAGAAGTTGCACCTGATTTCTCCACAATCATATCCTGAGGTACCAAGCGTGGTGTTGACAGATCAAGATCTCCACTTATAATTTGCAATTGAATTTCAAGCATCTCATTCTGTGCCGGAGTCAACTCACCAAACATGTCTAATTCACTGTCAATTCGTTCATGCATTTGTCTAGGCGTTTCATTGACAAACACACCTTGCAATGCTCCATGCAATTGTCTAGCTGAATTTAGTCATGCACCACCACCACTAACTTCTTTTCTTACATCTGAACAACCTTTTGATTTCCTAACTACACTGCCTTCACTGGAGTCTTGTCTTTCATATGAAGGAGGTTTTGATTTTCCGGATACAGCGCCATGACTGCAGTCTTTTCTTACATCTGGAGGAGACTTTCTCTTCCTTCCATCACTAGCATTGCCTCCACATGAATACAAGTTTAAGGAATTACGAAAGCTGGCAGATTGTTCCTTGCCCCTTCTTCCACTAACATCTTTCCTCCAACTTCCTTCTTTTTCCTCAAAATTTTTAGCAAACTTCTTCATAAAATCAAGAACACAGTCAACCTTCTTATCTACACAACGAATATACTCCATAATATACTCCCTAATATACTCCCTTATGCGCCATCGCTGACTACTCAACCTCTTCCGGAATTTCATATTCACCTTCTGCAAAAAAAAAAAAAAAAAGACCGATAGAACTGATAAAATATTAAATTAAAATAAAAACACAAAAAGATGAATGCACATGATACTTAAAAACTCACTTTAACAATTGCATTAACTAAATCTTGATCAAGCTCTACACCATGTGGAGCATCCTGCCTATCATCACCCGTACCCTGACCCACATGATCATCATCCTCAGTCTCAGCACCATCATCCTCACTCTCAGCACCACCATTATCACTCTCAGTACCACCATCCTCACTCTCAGCACCACCATCATCAGTCTCAGCACCACCATCCTCACTCTCTTCAGCATCTTCTTTTCCTTTTAAATGTTTAAATGCAACAAAAGGTACAACATCAGTCTCAACACCACCATCCTCACTCTCTTCAACAACTTCTTTTCCTTTTAAATGTTTAAATGCAACAACAGGTACAACAGGACCTTCTTCTGTCATATTTAATTCCACCGACCTTTTTTCTTCCTCGGACAATACAATTGGACAATTAGTACTATTTTAGAAGTTCAGTCCATGAGGACAGAACTTCAATTAGTACTATTTTAGAAGTTCAATCCATGAGGACAGACACAGAGATGGAAAAGAAGTTCAGTCCATAAGGATAGAACTTCAGTAAGGCTGAAGAAGTTCAGTACATTAGGGTAGAATTCAGTCCATTAGGGTAAAGAACTTAAGTACACATACACACACACAGAGATATAAAAACTTACATTAACATTATGAAATTACTGCTCAACCAAAGTGTTATACTGAGGATTTTTGAAACTAATAAACCTAACCATTCTTGGGAAGCCATCACTATTAACATTACAAAAGTTAGAACGAACTGTTGGAAATAAATCAAGAAACCAAGCGCATAACACAAACGGGAATCCCAGCACATAATAATTTGCACCACTTTTAAGAGGTCTCATTGCAGACTTAACAAGTGCTTCAAAACCCACACTCCCCCAAGGATAAACTCCACAAAGATCCTTGTTTTCAATGATAATGCACTTCAACCAAGCTGGTTTTTTTGTTAGAACACAAAATGATTGACTGAAGAATATAAAACTCTGCAATCTTCACTGCATCATCTTCATCGACCAGAGATGACGCGGTCATTGATACTAAAAAATTACGAACGTCCGACAACTAAAGATTGCTTTTACCACCAAAGTACTGCTTCAGAAGCTTCTGACCCATATCATAGCAGGTCCATCAAACAATTCCTCACGGTCTGCAGAAAACCTCAAACCAGTGTAAAGATGATATTCTTCAGGACCAAAATATATGAGATGACCAAAAATATTAAAATTTAATCTATTTGGATCACTGCTCACAATACGTGACAATAATAAACAATGCAGTAACCTCATAGAAGCTTTGTACGACTGCAACTTCAGAAAGCTTCCAAACACACCCTCTCAAAGCTTCTTATACTGTGCTACACTGAACTTTGAAATTATATCATCCAAATTGTGCTCCCCTTGCCAATATGCATTCATGTTGAACCAGCGGTCAAATGGATACACTAGATTCCCTTCCATTCCAGCATCCATATTGAAAAAAGCTAACAATAAAAACAAACTATCAGTCACTCATACAAAATAAACAAATACAGGTTTGAACTTCCATCCTTGAAGATAGAAGTTCATTCCCTAGTGGGTTGAGAATACACGCACACACACACATACACACACATGTAGGGGATGAAACTTCAGCCCACTGGGAATGAACTTCCATCCTTGGAGACAGAAGTTCATTCCCTAGTGGACTGAGAACACACACACACACACACACATATGGGGGGAACTTCCATCTTTGAAGACAGAAGTTCATTCCCTAGTGGACTGAGAATACAACACACACACACATGTAGGGGATGAAACTTCAGCCCGCTGGGAATGAACTTCCATCCTTGGAGACAGAAGTTCATTCCCTAGTGGACTGAGAACACACACACAGACAGACACATATAGGGGAACTTCCATCCTTGGATACAAAAGTTCATTCCCTAGTGGACTGAGAACACACACACACACACACATATGGGGGGAACTTCCATCCTTGGATACAGAAGTTCATTCCCTAGTGGACTGAGAATACACACACACACACACACACATGTAGGGGATGGAACTTTAGCCCACTGGGAATGAACTTCCATCCTTGGAGACAGAAGTTCATTCCCTAGTGGACTTAGAACACACACACACACATATGGGGGAACTTTCATCCTTGGATACAGAAGTTCATTCTCTAGTGGACTGAGAACACACACACACAGACACACACATATGGGGGGGAACTTGCATCCTTGGATACAGAAGCTCATTCCCTAGTGGACTAAGAACACACACACACACACACATGTGGGGGATGGAACTTTAGTTCACTAGGAATGAACTTTCATCCTTGGATACAGAAGTTCATTCCCTAGTGGACTGAGAACATACACACACACGCACACATATGGGGGGAACTTTCATCCTTAGATACAGAAGTTCATTTCCTAGTGGACTGAGAACACACACACACACACACATGTGGGGGATGGAACTTCAGTCCACTAGGAATGAACTTCCATCCTTGAAGACAGAAGTTCATTCCTAGTGGATTGAGAACACACACACACACATGTGGGGGATGGAACTTCAATAGACACATACACAGAGAGAAGTTAAGTGTACACACACTTGAACTTCAATAAAAAGTAACTACTAAATACGGAAAAAAACATATAAATTTAAACTTAAATAACGTTACTTAACTTATAACCACATATTTCACAAAAAAGAACAAAAAAAAAAAAAAAAAACAAACAAACGTCATACCTGCCAATACAAATTTCAGACTGCAACGGTGAAGAGAGAAATATTATTCAACGTACGTAATGCAACTTGAAGAGATATATGAAATACTGAGCAATTTTTTGCATGAAGATATGGTGAATTAAAGATACAAATTGCATAATAGAGAGGTTAAATGAAGAAGAACGGTTTTGAAAAAAACCCTGTCAATTCGAAAAAGATGAGGGGTAATTTGATCTTTTACAAATACGCATATTTAGTGTAGAGGCCCAAAAGTGACCTCTAGTGTAATACCAATGAAAATAGTGTCCTCAAACTAAATACTGGTATTAAAAGTGGCCTCTGGGCGAAATTTTTATCTTTGAAAAAGCTGTTGTAAAAAATTGACTTGATGACCTATTTTACCTGTCACCTTTAGGTTTTAGTCATTATTGAAAAGCTATTTGCAAGTATAACCATTCAGCTTCAAACTAATTAGGGTTAACTTATGTAATCAACTTCAGTCTATTGTTTGAAGTTCACTAAATTTAACTTTTTCATATGAAAATAAGTTGAATTCATATTAAAAGTGTGAAGTTAGACGCAACTTCAAACTAAGTTAAACCTTTGGTTTGAAGTTGAGCGGCCAAAAAAAAAAAAACAACAACAAAAAAACAAAAAAAAAAAAAAGAAGAAGAAGAAGAAGAAAAAAAAAATAGCAGATACCAAGTTCACAAGTTATGCCGATAAGGCACTTTAAATACAAATTGTTCACAAAATTATATCGGGGGTTTTTGACATATGATAACACATGTCTTGATCAATTGTTAGACGATTTTTTCGGAATGATAAAACTTTGTGCCATTTGTTTTATAACTATTTTGTTAAATTATTCACAAGTCTTGATGAATTGTCAAGGCTCAATTGTTTGAACCCCTTAAGATGACTTTTCTATATTCTTCATTTTTTTAGTCATCATTCACCTAAACAAATCAATAAAATTAGTGATATTCTAAAGTTTGAACACAAACGAAGCATTAATTGAAGCATATTTAAGTAATGAACTTCTTGATCTTCGAATAGATTCAAAAAATATAAACCCATAAACATTTGTCTCAAGCTCCTTTCACTTGATAAAGAAGCTTTCTTCTATTGGTTTAACACTTCTATCTACCTTCAACCCGTAAGTTAAAAGTTAGAGTCAAGCTTAAGTGTAATTAAGAATATTATTGATCGTTCTGGGTTCTTTTTTACTTTCATCGTACCAAATAGTGTTTTAATCATAAACGGTCAACATCACCCTACCGCAATAGCTAGTTGCTCGATTTTATTCCAAAAATTACTCCAAAATTAATTTTTTAAGTCAGAGAATACAATCCAAAATTCAAGTTACAACTTAGTTGAGGATGAGGAGATCGTCTATCAAACTTCTCTTAATAAGTCTATTGTTGCACAACTTTTAAAATGTGAGATAATATTTAAAAACCAACTCTTCAAAGGACATAGATTTAATTTTTTTTATATATAGACAAAGTGATGTAGGATTAAAGATAGCACTACGGGGCTTGTGCCTCCGTTATATCAGGAAAAATATCTCGTATCCCGTATCTTTTAAGTAATTGCTAAAGAGGAAAAATATACATCTCATTGAGACTGCTCGCATCGTACTTAAATCATAGATTCATATGTTCTGTTGCATTTTTTAGGAATCCAGTTCTCTTGTCCTATTATTTTATTAATTTATTGTATTTCTCGGCTATTTATATTGCATTCTCTACTCCATGTTGCTCCACAACTCACATTTGTTCTCTCTTCGTCCCTATGTCTTTGAGAGCACGCATTTTTTCCATAAACTTATTATGAAAAATGATAACTTAGCCACTCGTGCTTTTAAGTGTGTATTTTTAGGTTATCCGAGGGTTTAAAAGGAATACATCATAGCTATTCATGTTACCTCTAGTGGTACCTTATGTCCGCTAGTGTTACCTTATTTATAAGTCAACAGTACTTCACAATAGTAAACCACCTAGACCTTTTTTATGCTTTACCAGTTCCATCTTTTGGGGAATTTGATATTATTTCGCATTTCTCTTCTTCCACGACTCCATTATCTACTGTTTTATCACTACAATTCCATCATTTTATATTTTCACCATCTACCATCCATATTATACTACTCCTCACTTTTAACTATCATATTTGTCTACGTTCAATATCATGTTCATATTATTCACATCTTTCATTAGATTTTTGACCTACTGTGAACTTGTTCCTAATAATCCTCCAATTTCCCTTCAAAAAGTATTTGTTCTATATTAATCCATACCTCAATTATTTTGGTTTATAGTACTATTGTCTATCACAAATATTATGCTTTTGTGACATCTTTGTCTATTGTTAGTATCCATAAGTCTACAGGTGGAGTCCTCCCTCGTCCATGATAATAGACTATAATTGAGGAGATGTATGCTTTACACTCCAGTAATACTTAATGAGAAATTGTTCATCTACCTCGTATAATTTACTATTGCTTGGTGGTCTTATGCAATTAAAGTTGGCAGAATGAAAAATTTATTGGATAAAGGCTTGTCTAGCTTGTTGCAACTTGTTTCGAACTGCCACCTGAATAGGCTTCCGGCTTGTAACTTGCTTAGAAATATTTTGGAGTCATCACATATTAAATGATTTTATTACGCGTATTAGGTCACCTATTTGTTTCTAATTGATTTAAAAGAAAACTCTAGTGTTGGACTTACTAACTATAGATTGGGTAAGTGTCAAATTAACCCAAAATAAAGAGGTTAGGCACCTCCTAAGTTCCACTAAGGTGGTTTCCGACCGATTTTATAATTAAGTTCAAGTCATGCAATTTAGCTAAAAGGGACAGACTATAAGAAGGCATGCAAAGAAGGTCCATGGGTATGCAAACAAGTTATAATAAGCTAAGGAGGACAGATCTGAATAAAGGTTCAAAATATGGGTAATATATGTAATTCCGACCTAAACCTGTCTAGTTCCTCAAAGGTAGACAAATTCTAATTTAGATGTCAACACTAGGACAATTCTGCAAAATCCAGATCTAGGAAAAATAAGGCAGTTCTGAAATCAATTCAAGAAAAGGGTTTCATGGCGCAAATACCAGCAATTTACTCAATTTGCAAAAATAGTCCAAATATGCAGTAATATTGCACATATATCCTACTATTTCCAAACTAACCTAAATTGATTAATTAACTAAGGCATCCTAAGGTATTGTTATCTTTTCCTTCAATGGACACAATCTTCCTCGAGAGACAAAGACATGGAAAGAATAAGTGGTTAATAAAATATGTGCCATACTGTAAAAGCGGCATTGTGACATTGTCTGTAACATACCATTACCCTCGGTGGCAACTTTAACATGAGGTTGTGTATAGGTTAGTTGGTTCAAAGCAATTATAGATATTAAAAGAACATATATAATTAAGTAGAGAACAAATACCGACTTATAATTTTTTTTTAAATAATACTTTTACATTTTAAGGACTTAGTTTCCAAAGTCCTAACCTCCCTCAAGCTATTATTAATTAGCTTGGAAAGATTATGAGTTCGATACAAAACAAGTATTTCAAATTTTTGAATTACATAAATAATCTTATTTTAGGTTTCTAGATTCCAATCTTTCTAGAAATAGTCCAGTTTTCAACTTAAGTTTCACTTTTAGCCTTTTCAAAAATCAATTGTAAATCTACTACTTAATCACTTCACTTTTCAGAATTGAAATTGCAATCGTCCAATCTTGGTCTCAAATTTATTTATAACCTGACAATTCGCAAAATAAAGGAGAAGTTTAAGAAACAGCCCATGTGTAGCCAATTTGCTTATAACAACGTCTAGCAACCTGTCACAGCATTTATGCACCTTGTGATGCTTAACCGGTAAAAGTTCTAATAAATACATGATTTAAATGTTTGAATTCTAGTTACATGGTAAACATTCAAGGAAAAAAAATAGAAAAAAATGAGGGTCTTTGTCCCCATTGTTTCACATGTTCTTTTGAACCTTGGCTAGCTTAGTCTCTACCCCAAGTGCCAGTAAGTAACTACTACTCCGTACTAAAGAGTATAGCCTTTTGGTATCGTAAAATACTTGCACAAAGCGTTGGTAGTAACTCTGAGCAAGAGTCTCAATAAGCACAATATAGCAGCTACACAACATGGATGATGTCATCCAATAATCAAAATAAAACAATCAGATCAAGTTACATGTCTATTTACATGAAGCTACGAGAAACCTACTTGTAAAAGCTAACCTAGATAGCAAAATGGTAAGAACGAAATGAAGCAAGAATGAACTTAATCGTATGACAGTAGTAACCAACAAATACACAACTGTATTGACTTATAGCCAGTAAAGTCATAGTCAGCAACAGAATTTTTAGAAAAAAGCGAGGAGTAGTCTGCTTTTCAAGAGGGGAGTAGAGTTTTCAGCATCCTTTTTATATACAAGAGTGCATTGTATTAGTATTTCATTCCAGAAGTAAAAGAAGAAGGACCAATAGCATATCTTATAAAATTCAAGAGGAATAACCCCTGAAATACAATAAATTCATATTCAAGAGGCATAGCCCCCTGAAATACATAGGTGAATTAACAAGCATATTATAAGTTGTAAAAGGCCAATTTTTCTTGAAAAAAAAAGAGATGGAAACATATTTTTGTAGAGCTGGTCCCAAAAATAAATCATTTTTTGTATGAAAGTAAGAGAGAATATTTATCTTTCTTTAAAAAAAGCAAGAAAGAATTTAGTTTCACTCAAATGGAAAGAAAGTATATTCTTTTGAATGATAAAAAATATATATTGCATATCTTGTAAAATCTGGAAAAAAATAATGCATTTTATAGCTATTGGGAACATAATATAGAAATCTAAATATGAAAATATGATAGGTAAGACTAAACTGAATTTTTTTTGCTATATGACTTAGAAACACATCATGCATACGAATGGTTCTAAATAAAATAGAGAGACCAATTTCACTATGTGCATAGATAGAACACCAAGCAAGACATATTTTCCCTCCTTATAACATCAAATTCATAAATTTAAAATACAATCAGTAGACAGTCAGACACTTCGAACTCAGCATTCAAAATATTAAAAGCAGGACATAATTTTGTGATAGTTAACAAGTATCAAATAATCATAGTGATATCAACATTTCTATACAATCTTCCTATTCCGTTATTGTAGCAAGTAAATGCAAAACATACACAAATCATTTTAGGCAGTGAAAATAAATACGATTTTTTGTGTATTTTCAGTGTATCAAAATAAAATAATCAAGCATGAATTTTTATGATTTTGACGAAAAAAGTAAAGACAAATAGATAAAAAGAGGAAAGATGTTATCTGTTTAGTCATGAATTCGTGTAGACAGAGTCGATCGGGTTGAATCCGCTTTGTTTTCCCTTTGTTTGTTTTCTGTCTCGAAAAGTTATGCTCGAATCTTCTTGCTTTTGCCTTGAGTATGTGTCAATGTGATAAATTTAGAGTGGATTGGTTTGTGCTCGTCTTTCTTGGACCCGATTTACCAAAATCTTTTTACTCTTGCCTTGTGTGTGTGTGTGTTTGTGACTTTTGAAGGTCTTCAATATATTGTCTTGCTTGTGTTTGGATTTTGGATGATTTGTGTATAATTGCTTGTGTTCTTTTCGGGTTCAAGTGACAGTGAGAACAAGAGGTGATTTACCTATCTTTTCTGTGTGAAAGAGACTGAAAAGATACCTATTTTTTTAGCATTAGCCAATTTTTTTTTTTTTTTTTTAAGAATTTGAATAAAGTTCGAGGAATTTTTCATGGCTTTTCCTGGAGCTTCATATTCGAGGTCCAATAAATTTTTCATGGGACTTTTAAACTAAATCCCATAAATTTTTTTTGGGTTAATTCAAAAATCTCAGGAAAATCTATTGTACTTTTGGTGGATATTTTTCAAATAAATTACGTATTTTTTAAGTGATATTATTTTTTGAAAAAAAAGTTGATGGATGTTTCTCTTTCAACGCCCTACTAAGTAGCAACAAGCTTAATTTTTAGGCTTAATTTAACAAATAGGTAAATAGAGAGTGGTCTTAAAGAGTTAAGCACTTTGCAAGTGGTCTTTAAAAGCTTAGCACTTTCGTAACTAATATCATCGCACTTTAATGAAGCCATAATTATAAAAATGTCACTGCTCCCTACAAAATGGAAACAATGGCAATCCGTCTGTTTTTATACATACACTGAACCAAAATTGTGTCCATTTTATAGGAAAAAATTGGCCAAATCGGCCTCACTTCACACATCCACAAAAAAGAACTTCAAGTGCTTATATTTTAAAATAACGGCGATCCGGTCATACTTATTCATACTATGAGCAAAATAATGTGTACATTTTGTATATAAATGAAGCATAAATTGTCTTCACTTCATTGATCTACAAAAAGTATATGAAAACATAAAATGATGACAATCTGTTTGTATTTATTTATAAGCAAATCGGAATAGCCTGTCTATTTTACAAATAAATGAGACCAAATCGTTGTCATTTCTCTCATATATGAAAATCCAAAGTAAAATATGACTAACGACAATTCATTTGCGTTTATTAATAAGTTAGACAAAAAAATCTGTCTATTTTATAAATAAATAAGACCAAATTGTCATCATTTTGCTCATATACAATCCAAAGGAAAACATAACTAAGGACAATGGCCGATTTGCAAAAATATGACACGGAAAACTTTGGTTTGCCAATATGCCCTCACTAACAGATGTTTATAAAAAATGCCCTCATTAGTTTAATGAATCTTTTTTCGGACCAAAATACCCATACAAACCAATAAAAAGGGGCGCCCAGTCCCTCCCCTTCCTTTTCACCAGTCACGCGATCATAGAAACCATAAACACCCATTCTTTTTACAGATTGCTCCGTTCAAGCAAAGATCTGCTGCAATTAGCATATGTCACAGACTGTTGCTTATTGCCAAGACTTTAAACCTTGTTGCGAGGGTAAAATTCTCTACAACTTTTGGCTTATTGACAATAGTTTAAGCTCTGGTGCAATGTGAGGCTTGTAGAAAGTTCTTGCCTAGTGCCAAGACTTTCAACCCTATTGCAATGAGGGGCTATAGACAAAACTTGCAGCTCTGATGCAATGGGTCCTTGTAGATACTTCTTCCCTACCTGTTGCAATAGGGTACTTGCAGACTTGCAGCTTTGGTGCAATATAGCACAAAGGAGAGACTTATTGGCTATTGCCAAGACTTTCAGACCTGTTGATATGGGGGACTTGCAGACAAAGTCTCTGCAAGTCTTGGCTATTGCCAAGAGTTGCAACTCTGGTGCAATAAGCACCTAGTAGAGACTTCTTGGCTATTGCTAAGACTTTCAGACTGTTGCTATGGAAGGCTTGCACACAAAGTCTCTAAAAGTATTGGCAATAGCCAAGACTTTCAGTTCTGTTGCAAAGGGAACACATACACTGAAAATAACTAAATATATTGGCAATAGCCAAGACTTTAAACTCTATTGCAATAACCAATTTAGAAAAAGTCTATGCAACTCTTGGAAACAGCCAATACTTTACGCTCTGCTGAAAATGGGACCTTACACTGAAAAATCTCTACAGTCTTGGCTATTGCCAATACTTTAAACTCTACTGCGATAACCAATTTAGAAAAAGTCAACTCTTGGCAATAGCCAAGACTCTACGCTATATGAAATTTGAAGCTTCAAATCACCGGAATCAAACAAACACAACCAAAAGAATCTACAAATACCTCAAACATAAATCAAAATGGAAATAACTGACAAATAAATATATAAACAGCCACAATAAGTACACAAATAAAATTGCAAGGGAAAAAATTTGCAGATAAATGATTAGGCTTAGTAAAAATAATAATTTAAATAAAAAAATAATACAACAAACACACGAAAATAAGAGAAAACGAATATTAAATCTGCAGTACAAAACGAAGAAACAAGGAAAGAAATATTAGGAACGTCGAAAGAGACAGAGAAACCCTTTCAGCGTGAATGATGTTAGGCGGGGGCAAAATAGTACTTTCACAGGGGATATGATGTTGAGGGCATTTACTTAAAATATTTCTAAGTGGGGGCAATTAGGTAAGACCAGCTCTTATTGAAGGCACTGGGTGAAATTTTTTCCGTCTGCAACTATTGAAAAGTTAGCCAAAATACTATATATATTTTACGAAAAATAAGACCAAATCCTCATTATTTTGCTCATATAAAAAATTAGAGCAAACATAATGTAATCACCTAATTTTGGCACAAAATACAAAAAATTACGTAAAATAGTTGTGTTAAATATTATGTGAATTTGGCCTGATTTACCGTTTTATTTGGCT
This sequence comes from Petunia secreta, assembly GCA_029990175.1. NCBI lineage: Eukaryota > Viridiplantae > Streptophyta > Magnoliopsida > Solanales > Solanaceae > Petunia > Petunia secreta. The sequence goes on from JARKIP010000096.1 coordinate 106,097, forward strand.
AGTTTAGTTAACTAATTAGGAGAAAAAATATGAAAAATAACCAAAATTACTTGTCAATTGTTCAATAGTGATTTTACATTTTTGATTGTGATAATATTACAATTTGTGTGATTTTAATGTTAGTTAGGTAGGTATGTTAAATAATTTTTACATTTAGTGGCTATTCGTAATTGAACCAACCAGCCCAATTACCCACTTAGCCCAACCCACCTCATTTGACCCGGCCCACTTCTTCTAACAAAACCCTTCCCACACATTTCCCTCATTACACAAAATCCATCAGAACTAGCCAAACGCCACCACCATCGGAGCCTCACCGCCGGCGACGGCGAGCTTGCTCTCCCGAAAGTTTTACATTTCCAGCTTCGCGTCAAGCACCTCTTTCCAAGTTTCAAGTCTGTTCTTCCAAAGATGAGTGAATCGGTGTAGATCGAGGCTGAGAGTTTTGACCAAATCCTTAACCCCGGAGACGGTGAGTTTTATGGCGAATGTTATACCTATAGCTTCATCTCGTTATTATCTACTCACTCCTAAAGTTGTTCTTCCTTAAAACCCCTTCAATTTTCCGTTTGCTTCTTTAAATCCATCACTGCCGTGGTGGTCGTTTTAGAAGGGGGCGAGACACTGGTGGTGTGAGGTAGAGGCGATGGTTCTGTGATGAGCTTGGTTTGGGAGCTGTGGGTATGATGAGGCGATGGTGATGATGTTGTGAAGGTCGTGTGGGGTGCGGATTCTGTTAAGATAAAAAGATGACGATAGTGGTGTCGAAGTTGACTCGAGGGCAGCGAGCAGTTTTGATTGGCTGCGATGATGATGTTGATGATCCGCTGCGATATGAAGCAGTGACAGTGGTAGCAAGCAGCATTTTTGTTGTCCCGGTGTCGCTGTAATGGCATTGGCAAGGCTGTAGGGGTAGCAATGCGACAATGGCAGTGGTGTTGATGTTTAAGGTTTGACATCGGTTAGAGATTAATCCTTGATTCCCTTTCCGTTTCCATTGTTTCTTTTGCGCTGATTACTAGTAATAGAGATCAGTGTTCAATAAATTCTTGTCATATGTTCAAATGAAGAATCATGTGCTGTTTGTTCGAGTGTCAATATAATGGACATATGTTAGTTGTTCCGTTTAGTTGATTGTTGCATTGTTGTCATACATGTTTAGTAGTTCATTTGTCTGAAGCAAAGTATCGTTAGCTTAGCTCTGTTAAAAGGCATAGAATTGCATAAGTGGGGCATGAAACATCTATTCTTGTGTTAGCAATTTGGTTTAGTCCGTTGATCATGATTGTTGCTGTTTACTTGCCTCAAGTGCTATGTGAATCATGTTTCAGATTAGTTTGTCAAGCATAGCAGCTAGGGAACTTATCACCTGCTAGTTGTTTGTGCTAGTTGTTTGAGCATGAATTGCCAGTGTTTCCTATTGCGTGCCTTAAAATGTCATTTTAAATGGTCTTGTTATGGGAGTAGAGCTAGTGAAGTGTACGTGCAGCGTTAGCCTCGTGTGTTTAAGCTTGTGAATGATCGCTGTTTGCTTGTTCATAATAAAAATGAAACTACTCTTATGCCGTGGAAAATGTATTTGTCTGTGTTCCAGTTTGTGAGGGAGTGCAATGGCATGGAGAGTAGTATTGTTATTTTGAGTCCTCTATCTGAGCGACCATTTGTTTAACTAGAAGTGGTTTAGTTAGAAAGTAAAGTCCAAGAGTTGGTATGGTTATAACTTTAGTGAATCTGCTGGAACTTTATGTTTGGACTAAAGTCCATGTAGGAATTTTGCTTGGCTGGGAGTCTAAAGAAAGTCAAATATAAGAAGAGGTGTGGACAGCTTTTAGAGAAAAGTTTCTGTCTGTTCTTATTTGCTTTTTTTGTGCAAGCTTAGGCATGCTAAAAGTACTTTTCTAGGGGGTAAAAACATTGTCACATGGGGTGTACTTTTTACCCAAGTCTTTACCTTTCCCTTGGTCTATTTAAGAGAGCCTTGGACTCTCTTTAAGCGGGGGAGAATCTGAAAACAACACACTGACTTCTCTCTTACACTTCAAAAAATCAGATCTGGAGATACACAGACCACACACTTCACAGAAAGAGAAAACCAGAAACACCCTTTTGAAACTCTCAAAAACTTGAGAGAAGAGAACTAAAAAGAGAAAGTGAACAGAGAGAACACTCCTGCAAGAACACTTCACACTACAGATCTGAGAACACCTTTGAAACTTCACCACTCCCTCTAAAAATAGATCTGAAGCTCTTCACTTCTCACTAAACAACTTCCAGATCTGAAAGATATTTGAGAAAGTATAAAGGGTTGAAAAATTAGAAAGAGCCAAAATACAAAAGAAAGAAAGAGAGGTAAAACGAGTTAATAAAGTTTTGGGTTTTGAGTTTTAAATTGAGAGGTTTAAAGAGGGCTGTGTAGTTGCTTTGGTGCTGTTTGCTCTAGCTCGTTGGTGCCGCTGGTGTTTCTTTCTTGATGCATTGTTGTTCTGGTTTAAGCAAAAGGGATTCATATTGTAAGTAAATCACTTCATTTTTTTTTTTTGTTCTTTTTGCATGTTCTGATGTATTTGCCAACAGGAAATGGAAATAGGCCTATTATTGGCCCAAACAGTTTGAAATCTAGTTTAGTTGAGCATGTAAATAATCTTCCTGCCTCGTTTTCTAATTCACATGATTTGTTGTTAAGAGAGCTTGTTTAAATATTAAATATGTAGATGATTTATGTTTGGATGCGAAGCTTTGAGACTCAACTTTTGAAGCAAACTAAATGATAAAGTTGGCCCGAAATAACTTGCAAATAAAATGGTCTTTTAATTATTATTATTATTATTATTATTATTATTATTATTATTATTATTATTATTATTATTTTTTTGAAATTGGTTAACAATGTAAAGTTTCTCAAATGGTTTAATATAATAAATTGGATGACTTTGCAAACAATAGGCAAAAAATAGGATTTGATTTAAACTTGCAAAATGGTGCAGCAAGCAAGAAAGGTTAACGTGAAATAATTTTAGTAAGATTGGTCTATTTCCATGTCAAATATAAAAATGCATTAAATAACTTTACTAGTAGAGCAGATAACAAATGGCTAGGCGATCTTATTAGGCCTAATTTATTAAATAATTATTTGTTCACACGGGAATTCATTTTAAGTCAAGAGATTTCGAACGGGTGAAGTGCCTGCGCGATTTAATTGATCTAAATCGGAAGATTTCGAACGAGTGAAGTGCTCGCGCGATTATATTCGATTTGAGTTTCTAATTGTCGAACGGTAAAAAATAAATAAAAACTCGAAACGTAACAAATCAAGGCAAATTATAACAAAACAAAATCAAAGAGTCGAAATGCGTCAATAAAAGCAACTGTGTTTGGCACAGGACTCGAGGGTGCCTAACACCTTCCCGCGAGTCAACCGAGATCCTTACCCGGAACTCTGACGTAGACCATTTACGAGTCATAGGTGTTCAAGGTACACCACTTTGGTGACTTGGCACACCTTTAACTTGTCAAGTGGCGACTCCGAAAATCTCTAATAATTTGTGTACCTTTAACACCGTCACAGCCTTCCTTTTAAAACTAATAGTTTTTTTTTCTTTTTAAGTTGAAAAAGGGTCGTGACACATAACATAGGGCTAATGAGACATCATTTTATTCATAAATTGAGCTAAATACTATGAATATTATGCAAATAATGAGTCCAAATTAATAACATCAAAACAATTCAATCCTTCTCCATTATTGCCTTAGCTAGAGTCTCGACAAACCTCATGCCATCAAACCCATTGGATTTATCCTTCTTTGACGACATAAATGGCAACAATTTCCTTGAATATTACGCTGCTTTACCTGTCTAAAAATCATGTCCAAAAATCCTTAATTAATTAAATTTTTCTAATTTTTTACAGGTTTTCCTGTCCTCATGTGCTTAAAAAAGTTGTAAAAAATTGCTTGATAGGCTGCTTTACCTGTCTCATTTAGTTTTTAGTCACTGTTTGGAATCTATTTGCAAGTATAACCACTCACCTTCAAAATTATTTGGGTTTAACTTATTTAATCAACTTCAGTCCACGGTTTGAACTTCTCAATTTAACTTTTTTGATTTGAAAATAAGCTAAATTCATACCAAAATAAGTTATATGCAACTTCAAACTAAGTTAAATTGAGCAAAAAATAATAATAATAATAATAATAAAAAAGGAAGGAAAAAATAGTAGATACCATGTTCACAATATGCCGATAGGGTATGACCTTAAGTACAAATTATTCAAAAAGTTATATGGGAGGTTTTTGACATACGACAAGACTTGTTGCGTTGTTCAATTAATCACGAGTCTTGAGGAATGATAAAACTTAGTGATGTTTTTTTTTTATGGTTATAGTTGAATTATTCACAAGTCTTGATGGGTTGACAAGACTCATTTGTTTGAACCCCAAAATGACTTTTTTTTGTTCTTTATTTTTTAGTTACCATTTACCTAAATAAATCAAATAAAACCAATGGTATTCTAAAGTTTGAACACAAATGGAACATCATTTAAATTAGATTTAAGTAATGAACTCCTTGATTTTCGAATAGATTCAAAATTCTAAATTCACAATCACAAATATATGCCTCAAGCTCCATTCACTTGATAAAGAAGGTTTCCTCTATTAGTTGAGCACTTCTACCATCAACCGGTAAGTTAAAAGTTAGAGTCAAGATGAAGTGTAATTAAGAACATGATTGTTTCTTCTAGGTCAATTTCTTTTTTACTTTTATTTTACCAATAGTGTTCTAATCCGAAAAAATCAATATCACCCTAACACAATATAAGTCAGAGAATGCAACCCAAAATACAAGTTACAATTTAGTTAAGGAGGAGGAGGAGATCGTCCAGGGGCGAAACTACCTTGATAGGAGGGGTGTCACGTGACACTGTTTCATCGAAATTTTTTACCGGGTATTTATATAAATATATGAAAAATCTACTATATGTTGGTACAAATACAAGAGGTGACACTACTTAGAACAAGAAGTCAAAGTGATCTAGTTATTACGTTACTGGTTGTTCTCTCACATGACGCAGGTTCGAGTCCAAACGACCATTTTTTATCATAATTTTTGAATATTTATTCAATTAAAAATATTTGGTTCGAGTCCAAACGACCATTTTTTATCATAATTTTGAATATTTATTCAATTAAAAATATTTGGTGTTTGGGGATTGAACCTTGTAAGGTTAAATAAATTTACGAGGCTTTAAACTACATATGCTAGACATCACTAGTAGCCAATATTACCATTAAAATATACAAGTATACAATCGCAACAGTAGGCTAACAACATAATCATTGACTTTGAAAAGTGAAATGCGGATCTTCAAAATTTTACCAATGTCTCTATTCAAAGTGACACTGCTTACAAAAAATCCTGCGTACGCCACTGAGATCGTCCATCAAATTTCTCTTCATATGTCTACTGTTGCACAACTTTTAAAAAGTGAGATAAAATTTAAACACCAACTCTTCAAAAGGACATAGATTTTTAATTTTTAATTTTTATATATAGATAAAGTGACGTAGGATTACATATAGTACTTTTGGGGCTTGTGCCTCCCCTGGATCAGGTCTCGCATCTTTTAAATTATTGATAAAGAGAAAGAATAAACATCTCATGGAGACTGCTCGTACCTTACTTAAATCGTCTGTTGCGTTGCATTTTTTGTGTATGCAGCTCTCATGTCCTATTGTCTTATTAATTGTATGTATTTCTCAATTATTCAGACTTCAATCTCAACTCCATGTTGCTCCACAACTCACATTTTTTCTCTTCGTCCCTGCGTCTTTGAAAGCGCGCATTTTATTCATAAACTTGCTACAAGAAATGATAAGTTAGCCAATCGTGCTCTTAAGTGCGTATTTTTAGGTTATCCGAGGGCTCAAGAGCAATATCATTGCAACACGACTATTCACCTTAACTGTAGTGGTATCTTATGCCCGTTGATGTAACCTTATTTGAAAGTCAACAATACTTCACAGTAGTAGGCCACCTAGACATTTTTTTGACGTTACCAGGTGCATCTTTTGAGAATTTTGTCATTATTTCGCATATATTTTCTTCTACGACTCCACTATCCACTGTTTTATCTCCTACAATTTCACCATCTACAAACTACATTCTACTACTCCCTCTTTTGGCTTATCATAATTGTCAGTGTCCAACATCATGTTCATATTATTCACATCCTACATAAGATCTTTGACCTACTATAGACTTGTTCCTTCATAGCCCTTTAGTTGCCTGTCAAAAAAGTATTCGTTCTATATTAATCCTAACCTCAATTATTATGGTTTATGTTATAATTGTCTATCATCATATCATTATGCTTCTGTGTCATATTTGTCTCTTGTTAGTGTTAGTTTATTTGGGTTATTAGATCATGGGTCGCCCATGTGGTCTGGCCCAACCCAATACTTGACCCAATTAAATTCAGATAAGTGAGAGTGGTTAAGAGAAGTTACAACTCCCCCCACAACTCTTTCTTTATGCGTTATGTGAGTAGTGGTGGGGCCCTCTCACTTCTTCAGATAAAAGGAGAAAAACTGAACGTGAAACTTTACTTCTTCTTGAACAGAGAAAAAAAAACTCTCTAATTTTTCTCCCAAAAGAAAACACATAAGAGATACTTAGTTTGTGGAAACCTACCTTGTTTCCTAGTGATTCAAGAGTTGACTTGGGGCAATTTCTTGATAGTAGATTCAACTTCCGCTGTGGTGTTAACAGGTACACAACTTTTGTCCCTGTTACCGTTATTAATTTCTAACAATTGGTATCAGAGCCTAGGGTTCTTGTTAATTGTTTCCAAGTCATGGATTGAATGTTAACAACATAATATAATGTCTGAAAATTAAAATTAGTCTAGCCCAGAACTAATTTTCAGCATGATACAATTTTTTTTAGAATTAAAATATGGGTTATATATTTTCAGAATCTACTCATTACAAGCTTTCCGTTGATATATTATTCATCAAAAACGGATTTAAAACGAGTAAGATACGAATTTTTGAAGTTATGTTGAAAATTGGACGGTTTTATAAAAACTGCGTTCTGTAATTTGATTTTTGCAAATTACTGGTTTAGAATTAAAATATGGGTTATATATTTTCAGAATCTACTCATTACAGGCTTTCCGTTGATATATTATTCATCAAAAACGGATTTAAAACGAGTAAGATACGAATTTTTGAAGTTATGCTGAAAATTGGACAGTTTTATAAAAACTGCGTTCTGTAATTTGATTTCTGCAAATTACTGGTTTAGAATTAAAATATGGGTTATATATTTACAGAATCTACTCATTACAGACTTTCCGTTGATATATTATTCATCAAAAACGGATTTTAAACGAGTAAGATATGAATTTTTGAAGTTATGCTGAAAATTGGACAGTTTTATAAAAACTGCGTTCTGTAATTTGATTTCTGCAAATTACTGGTTTAGAATTAAAATATATTTTATATATTTTCATAATCTACTCGTTACAAGCTTTCCGTTGATATATTATATGATGATAAACGGATTTAAAATGAGTGAGATATGAAGTGTTGAAGTTCTGCCTATAAATGTGTTTCTCTTCAAATGACTTCGTAATAGCCAAACTATTATAATAGTATACAACACTTTCTTCTACAAATTTTTGTCATATTGAATGGTATGTCCATTCTTATTGTTTCATTGTTCCTATTTCAGAAATGGCTGAACAGGGACAAGCTCGACTTGCTCCAAGTGGGAGTAGTATTGGAAATCGAGCAAGAGGATAACGTAGAAGAGTACATCGTCGTATGACATATTCCCGAGGACGTGAAGTCATAAGGAATGATGTTTCCAGGACGATGCAAAATGTGCTAAGGGATGCAAGGGCTATACGAAGAGAAAGAGAAAAGAAATTTAGAGAGCTTAGGGCTTCACTAGCTGATCAAATTGAACATTATCAGTTTACCCGAAATGCACTAATTGATGCTATTGGCAAATTGAACTTTATGATTGGGAAGCCTTAGCAATTTTAGTAGATTCACTTGGAGAACCTTTAGGTAGCATTTTAACTGATATTTATCACGAGGTTTGGCCAAGTGAATCTTTTTGGGTTTATATTCTTAAATTTGAAGCCGAGTGGGAGAATCGTCTCTACAACTACTTGTAATTTTTTTTTTTTATTAATGAAACTTTGTTATCTGTTTGCAAGATTACATGTCATTTTATTTGTTTAATTTTTTATGTGTGGCAATTAAAAAATAAGTATGACATGATATTGAATATCTTAACGAGATACACACTATGAGAAATGATTTTATAAAATATTAGTTGAACATTTAGTTGTAGATGATAAATGGAAACTTAGTAACCTTTCGATTCTATACTAAGTGTAAAATTAATATTTTATTTAATTGATTCGCCTAAGTGTGCATATCACATGCGAGAATGATGAGTAATAAATACACTTGCATTATTGTTTCATTTAACAGACTATGGCATCAAAAACTATCATTGCTGACTTAAACAAGGGCGACAAACTAAACGGCGAAAATTATGATATTTGGAGCCGTAAGATGTGGTATGTGCTGGAAGAGCAAGATGCTTTAGAAGCTATTAACCATGTCATGGTTTGCCCAGAGGAGGGTAACACTGCCCAACATAGGAGGGATCTTGAGGCTTACAATTCTTGGAAAAAGAAAGATGCCACTGCACGTGGAATCATTGTAAGCTCGGTTGTGGATGATTTCATTCACGAGTGTGAACAATTCCCTACTACTCATGCCATGTGGGCACATTTGAGAGAAACATATGGGGGTACTACAGTGACCCGCCTTAGACAGCTGACTATCAAATTTGACACTTACAAGAAGCGTCATGACCACAGTGTCAAACAACACCTTAGGGTGATGTCAAACATGATAGCTCAACTCAAAAGTGCTGGTCATATTCTCTCTGATGAGCAGCAGGTTCAGGCAGTGATCCGGTCTCTTCCAAGTAATTGGGAACATCTGAAAGTAAACTTGACCCACAATGACAGCATCAAAACTTTTGGTGATGTTGCTCGCCATGTTGAGCTTGAAGATGAGCGGCTTGGTGCTGCAAAAGCTATACCCACTGCCTATGTGGCAGAATCAAGTGGTAAAAAGGCTTCAGGATTCAAGCGTAAAAATGATTGGAAGAAAGGCGGAAAGGGCAAGGAGACTGGTGAGGGACCCTCAAAGAAGAGAAACAAACCAAACCCTAAGAAGGGAAAACGGTTCTTTAAGAAGAAAGACAAGAGCAAGATGAAATGCTACAACTGCCAAGTGCCGGGACACTTTGCTCGTGAATGCACTGAGCCGAAAAAAGGTAGCATTTCAAAACGCATCTCTAAGTGCTACATTTGTTTCTAGCACCGTTTTATTAACTGAATCTTATCCTGTGTGGATTGTAGACTCAGGGGCCACCGACCATGTGACCCGTGATCGAGAAGCGTTTGTGGAGTACCGTCGAGTACCATCTGGATCAAGGTGGATATATGTAGGAAATAATGCGAAGGTTGAAGTCAAAGGTCTTGGCACTTGCAGGATTGACTTGCGTGGTGGCCGTACTTTGATATTGCATGACGTCCTATATGCTCCAGAAATTCGACGGAACTTAATATCTGTGTCTGTCCTTCTTAATTTAGGTTTCTGTTTAAACTTTAGTCGCAATGTTGTGAGAATTACTCAAGACAATGTTTTTTATGGTTCTGGACATCTTTACGATGGTTTCTTTGTATTAAGTTGTAATCTTTCTACTTATGACTATTATGTGGACCGTTGTGTTATGGCATGTTCTTCTAGTAATAGAGATGTTGACATTATTACATGGCATGCTAGATTAGGTCACATTGGGCAAGATAGAATGAATAGATTGGCGAAGGAAGGACACTTGAGTTCTTTCTCGAAAATTGAAATGCCAACTTGTGAACAATGTCTTGCCGGAAAGATTACACGTAAACCTTTTGGGAAGGCTAAGAGAGCTGACTTTCTATTGCAATTAATTCATTCAGATATCTGTGGTCCAATGAACGTGAAGGCAAGATCTGGTGCCTTGTACTTCATTACGTTTGTTGATGATTTCACGCGTTTTGGTTATGTTTATTTGATTTCTCATAAATCCGAAGCACTTGAGTGCTTCAAACGATACATGAATGAGGTTGAGAATCAATTAGACAAGAGTATAAAAACTCTAAGAACTGATAGAGGGCGTGAATATCTTTCAAGACAATTTATTGACTTGTGTAGTGAAAAAGGAATCACCAGACAATTAACTATTCCTTATACACCTCAGCAAAATGGTGTAGCAGAAAGGAGGAATAGAACTCTATTGGATATGACAAGATCAATGATGGCGCAAGCTAATTTACCTATCTCTTTTTGGGGAGATGCGTTATTAACTGCAGCCTATATATTGAATAGAGTGCCTTCTAAGTCAGTTCCTTCCCCTCCTTATGAGCTATGGACCGGCCAGAAACCAAACTTGGATTATTTACGACCTTGGGGTTGTGCTGCATTTATAAAAGATTCTTATAACAAGTTTGGTAAACTGAGTCCAAAAGGCAAGAAATGTATCTTTATAAGATACTCAGAACACTCCAAAGGGTATGTGTTTATTGGTGAATTGGAGGATGGAAGTGTTACTGAAATTGAATCACGAGATGTCACATTTTTAGAAAATGATTTTCCTAAGAAGGGTGAAGTAAAGGATGGGGAGCCTCTTTATGAAATGTTGAACTCAGATGGTCAGCAAGTGTCTTCTGACACATTTGATGATCTAATTGATCAAGAATATGGTGCTGATCTGAGTGGGAGCTTTTCAATACAAGATCCTTCTTGTGAATCTGAGTTTCAATTAAGAAAGAGTACCAGGAAAGGTGTACCTAAACGTACTTATGATATAGAGGATTACGTTTTCCTGGTATCGGCATCGGAAGTGAATGAACCAAATTCCGTTGCCGAGGCTTTATCGAGCCCTGAAAAGGATGAGTGGATGAAAGCAATGAAAGAAGAGTTAGAGTCCATGAGAACCAACAAAGTCTGGGACTTAGTTGATCTTCCGCCTGAGCGTAAAGCAATTAAGAACAAATGGGTTCTGAAAATTAAACGTAAAGCGGATGGATCGATAGAAAGATACAAGGCACGACTGGTAGCAAAAGGCTTTACTCAGCAAGCAGGAATTGATTATGAGGATACTTTTTCGCCAGTTGTGAAGTTTACCTCAATTCGCTTACTTTTAGCTATTGTTGCGCGTTTGGATCTAGAATTACACCAAATGGACGTAAAGACAGCTTTTCTCAATGGAGAATTGAACGAGGAGATCTACATGGAACAACCTGTAGGTTTCATCGTTAAGGGCCAAGAAAATAAGGTCTGTAAATTGAAAAGATCTATTTATGGTCTAAAGCAATCTTCAAGGCAATGGTACTTGAGATTTCATAAAGAAATGATCTCATATGATTTTACTATGTTTGATGAAGACCATTGCATTTATGTTAAAAGATCCAATGATATGTTTGTAATTCTTTCTCTTTACGTGGATGATATATTGATGGCTGGAAATAATTTGGAGTATCTAAAGATTATCAAGTCATGGCTTTCAAAGTCATTTGACATGAAAGATATGGGTGAAGCAAACTATATCCTAGGAGTTAAGATCCAAAGAAACCGTTCCAAGAAATTATTGAGTCTGTCTCAAGAAACATATATAAAGAAAATTCTGGAACGCTTTCGGATGAGTGAGTGCAAACCCATGGATACTCCTGTAGCGAAAGGTGAAGCTTTATGTCTTGAAATGTGTCCACAGACGCAAAGAGAGAAAGATGAAATGTCTCGAGTTCCATACTCAAGTGCTATCGGGAGCTTGATGTACGCTATGTTGTGTACTCGTCCTGATATCTGTTATGTCGTAGGTCTAGTTAGCAGGTATCAATCCAATCCTAGAAGAGATCATTGGAAAGCAGTGAATAGGATATTTCGATACCTGAAAGGAACTGCAGATTATTCACTATGCTATGGTGGATCTGATTTGATGTTGAGAGGTTATACAGATGCTGATTGGGCTGGTGACTTGGATGAACGAAAGTCAACATCTGGATATGCTTTCTTAGTAAATGGTGGGGCTATTTCATGGAAAAGTAAGAAACAAACTTGTATTGCTTTTTCAACTATGGAAGTTGAGTTTGTAGCTTATACATATGTAGTACAAGAAGCTGTTTGGTTGAAGAGATTCTTTGAGCATCTAGATATTGCAAAGAATCCTCAAGGATCGATAATTTTATATTGTGATAGTCAGGCGGCTATTGATTTTATAAAAGATCCTAAGCATCATGAAAAGACCAAACACATTGATACCAAGTATAAGTACTTGAGAAACATAGTTGCAAGTGGTGAAGTTCCAATACAATACATGCCTACACTAAAAATGGTAGCTGATCCTTTTACAAAGGCAATATCTAGAGACCAGTTTGAGAAACATGTAATGGCTCTAGGTTTGCGTAGGATATGACTAAATTTATGTATTGTAGTATACTCATCTATATATATTATTGAGTTTGCATTAAATCTCATGTGCATGTGATGGAATTTATTTGTGATAAGTGTGTCGAACAAGTCGCGAGATCGGCTCTCTCACACGGGCGATCGCCTCTGACGTCGAGGAACGTGCAGAGATGAGACCAATTAGAACCTTGAATTGTACAAGGTCATAAATAGTTTAAATAGTCGGTCTTGATTAGATTTCAGACTTATGGATTTGTATATCCTATATGACTTGTTTCGTAAGCCAGATGTGAGTTTTTCATAAATTATTGGATCTGAGGATTGTTTGAAGAAAAACTCAGGTTAGACATTCAGAAGTGTCTAGATCAAGATCTGTACGGTGTTTATATATTTAGAAATGAGACACACGCGCCAAAATTAGGCAAGAACACCGTAGCACGTATTTCATACCATGTGTGCTGATCGACCAATAGGGTGATAGAAGAATGGATCCCTGCTTCTTCATTGTGTGAGACCCTAAGAAAAATCAATTTGATTTTCATTAGAATACCCTTTGACCTTTTACTGTCTCTTGAAGTACAAATCTGTGTTGCTACTTTAGCATGTTACTAATAGCCACGAGTGATTCGGCAATGCGGTGCATGTCTAGGAAAGCAACTGATTTGGGATGAATAGATTCGAGTAGAAAGGGAAGACAATTAGAATGATTTATAAATTAACTTATATTCACAGGTCGACCATTACATTTGCCATGAGAGTTTCAAGTGTAATTGTGATACTAAGTTAAATAGGAACTCGAGTTCGCCTCAATCGAGGTTGAGGGATCAGATAAGTAGCTACTAGGGTAGCGAATGATGTCTGGGGTATTGCGAGTAATAATATCCTCATGTTAATAGTGAATTCTTTCCGTATGTGATTGAATTCCTATATGGAGCTATTGCACAACCTTAGTAGGTATGGCTCTTGAAGATGCTCGCAGGTCGCACGAACTATTTGTCTGTATGAATTATATGTGTTATTGATATGGTACTGGTTTGGATCCAGTCCACCATGTGCGAAGTGGGAGATGTTAGTTATTTGGGTTATTGGATCATGGGTCGCCCATGTGGTCTGGCCCAACCCAATACTTGACCCAATTAAATTCAGATAAGTGAGAGTGGTTAAGAGAAGTTACAACTCCCCCCCACAACTCTTTCTTTATGCGTTATGTGAGTAGTGGTGGGGCCCTCTCACTTCTTCAGATAAAAGGAGAAAAACTGAACGTGAAACTTTACTTCTTCTTGAACAGAGAAAAAAAAACTCTCTAATTTTTCTCCCAAAAGAAAACACATAAGAGATACTTAGTTTGTGGAAACCTACCTTGTTTCCTAGTGATTCAAGAGTTGACTTGGGGCAATTTCTTGATAGTAGATTCAACTTCCGCTGTGGTGTTAACAGGTACACAACTTTTGTCCCTGTTACCGTTATTAATTTCTAACAGTTAGTATCCCTAAGTCTACAGGTGGACTCTTCTCTCATCCAGAATGATAATAGACTATAATTGAGGAGATATATACTTTACACTCTGTTAGTACTTAATGAGAACTTGTTCATCTACATCCATGTGATTTTACCATTACTTGGTGGCCTTATGTAATCAAAGTTGGTCGAATTGGAAATTTATCGGATAAAGGCATATCTAGCGTGTCACAACTCATTTCGAACTGCCTGCTTAAAGTGGCTTCCTATTTAGTAACTCTGCTTTGAAAATATTTTGAAGTCACCACCTAACAAATGATTTTACTGGGCGTATTACGTTTCTTTATTTGTTTCTCATTGATTTTAAAAGATAACTATGTGTTGGACTTACTAACTAGAGATTGAGGTATGTATTTGTTCATCCTATTTTTTCTCTGAAACGGTTAAGGTTCAAAATAGGGATCGACTTATTAGAATTCATGGGTAAAGATTTGGAGTCGCCACCTAACATATTTTTTTAACTAGGTTAGGGAACCTACTTTGTTTCTAGCTAATTTTATAATTAACTCCGAAACTTAAGACTATGATCCAAAAATTCTAGGTAAGGGTTCAAGTTAACCCGAGAAGAAGGGGTTAGGCACCTCTTCGGCTCCACCAAATATAATTACCGGTCAGACTAAATAATTGGGATTCTAAGCAATTAAAAGCGAATAAACTAACTAAAAATAGAATAATTAAATGACAATTTATAATGTGCATGTAATAAATAAGGTTAAATAAAAAGGTTCCAATTTGCTAATTGGCTTCTTCCTTCGAGAATTACACCTCGCAAAGTAAAACACACTAGTTAGTATATTAAAATAAAATAATAATGATAAAATGAAAATGAAGTAAAGTGATTTTAAAAGGTATTTCCGGGAGCATCACCTTCAAGATTGTTCATCCAAATGTACCTCGCAAAAATATGAAAATGAATTAGTATTAATAATATTAGTAATAGTAATAATAGTAAGAATAATATTATAATATTAATAATAGCAATAATAATAATTTAAAATAATAGTAATAAAATAAAATAAAAAGGAAAAATGAATTTTAGAAAAAATGTAGGCTCAAGTTTGTATGAATCGGGTAGAAGTTAGGGACGTTGGTACGGCTGCAAACACGGGGCCCTCCGGTTGCCATGCCAAGCAATGATCCCACCACTCCATCGCCGTCTTATTTTGCAATAAAGCTTATACATGTCATCGTCGCCTATTTATTTTTAGGGACACGGGGTAGCAAGTACGTAACGGGACGTTTATGCCTTCAAACGTCATTGGCCTAAGTGTAGTATCGTGTTCAAATCAGTCCCTAGTCCTCAAATTAATTATCTAATTATTTTTCTTGGCCTTGCAAACAATGCAATATCTGCTCTGAGGTCCTCGCGGAGGAATATCTGTCCAGAGATTAACTAAAAAACAAGTCAAAGATTAGTAAAGGTGCAGCATCAGTCAACATAATATCTGTCACGGGCCGCATCTTCCTCAATGACAGCGACACACCTTTGGCCCGTGCGGCGCTCGTAGTCCCACCTGACTACAAGCCAGCCTGCTCCTTTGTCCCAGGTTTCTAGGAAGCTCGTCTCATAGGCCTAGCTTCAACTGTGCCGCCCGAAGGTCTCTCCCTTGTGCGCATCTCATATACGGAAACTTTAGTGTGCGCACATTCGGAGTTGGCTTAGGACCTGCCCGTCCCTCGCCTAGCACTAAGCGTCGCTCCTGCGCACGAAGTGCAATCCTCAAGCTTGACCCTCGCCTTGTGCCCTGGCACTTGGCTTGGCTTCGCCCGAGTAGGACAACACTTTAGCCCTTGGCCCTTGTCATGTGCGACTCCAAGGATACCTCCCAATGTCGGCTCTCCCGACATTGGCAAGCGTAGCCCTCGCATCATGCCTTCCTCTTGAGTAGCACAGCGTTGCCCTACGACTACGCGTCTGGGCCAACGAGTCTTTGCTTGCATGGTTGAACCCTTGCCATGCTTGCAAGTCAATACACGAGGCTCTCAATAGCTCCTCGAGTACTCAATCGGCACAGAGGTCTTTATCATATCGAAGACAGCCCGCGGGGCTTAGTCTTTCCTTCCTTCAAGCCTCTGCCGCCCGTTGTTCGCCCAACGTTGGCCCTCTGGCCACACGCCGTCCATAGAGTCGCCTGACTCGTATGGATACCTGGAACACTCCTCTGAGATGTCCAGGCAGGCCCTTGAGGTCCTTCCTCAAGGCAGCTCACTTGGTGCGACTTCCCGACAAAGTGCACGGGGAGGGCTGGTAGGCTGTCACCATGTCTGCCCCCCTTATATATGTCCTTAAAAATTAAACCCCTGTCACAGCACTTGACATCCTTTGTTCCGAGAATCGTACAAGGGTCTAACTTTCCACTCCGACCTCCAAATGAGGTGCCGTTTGTTCCTAGAGATTCCACTTGACTTCCTTCACACCTCCATGAAGTTTCATATCATTCCCATACTCGTGGAAAGAGATATAGCCCTCGGAAGATCAGCATCATTACCACAATGCCATTGCTTCTTGGATAAGACAAGCCCATAGGAAAACACGCTCCGATCGGCACCAAACTTGGTATGCACACTCTATAGCATCTTAGGAACAAGGCCCTCACCCTATATTCCAAGATTCCCACTATAGCTCCAAAATGTGCGGCACTGACACTCGTGCCCGCACACAGCTCGCACGGCTGACACTCAGCCTGCACCCAGCTGACACTCGTCCAGCACCTTGCTGGCCCTCATCTAGCACATGTCTAGCACTCGTCTAGGACATGGCCAAGGCTTCCCCTCAAGTACGCGGCTGACATTCATCCCGCGCACGACTGGCCCTCGTCCAGCCGACTGACACTCGTTCAGCGCACGGCCGGCCGTGTGGCCGGCACTCGGCCGAGCGGCCGACACTCGTCTGGTCCGCCTGTGGTGCAAAGACATTGCGCGCGCAAAGGCATCAAAAGAGCGCCGCGCAACATATCTCATGATTTAATAAAGCATTAGAAACATAAATAGGGCAAAAATCGAACACAGGCAGTAGGCAGAATTCAACAAGTGGCGTCGACCAAGTTCAACAGAGAAACAGCCACGCCGCGAATACTTCGAGAGCGCCTCTGCAACTCCATCCCCCACGTACCCTTGACATCTCTCGTTTCAATAGAGAACAACGGATAAGACAAGGACCAAAGTAACCCATGATTCACGACGAGTAACAGGGTCGTCGGCGATGCTATTTGTGGTGGAGGTTCAGATACAGGGAGGAGTTGCGACTGCCTTAGCGGCATCACAGCGACTCCGCCCTCGTCTCGCCCATTTCCCCTACTTTTGCACTGCTGTGACCGGAGCTCGTTTGTCCCATATCCCCTGTTTTGATTTACCCTTTTTTTTATGTGATGTATGATGTTCAGTGGTGTGTGTGGTGATTTTGTATACGTTTTGATCTGTTGGTGGTCGTTTAGAGGTTTTCCGATGGTGGGGATATATTACGCGTGTGTACGATGGGTGGAATTCAGAAGAGGATATGTATTGTTAGTGTGTGGATGTCTTACAGTGGTTCTAGTGGTGATGACATTTCAACACTGGTGGCGTGTGATGGTGTGTATCGTTGATGAGGGAGGAAGGGAGTGATAGGTATGGGGTCTGTTCGTTGTTGACAGTAATGTGTGTGTATTGTCCCTGTTTCTGCCCGTTTGTGCGTGTGTGTATACTAACATGTGTGTGCGATGCATTGTGAAGGTAAGGAGATGGTACTGATGTATGTGTGTAATTGTTTCTGGTAAAATATTTGATGAAGGGGACGAGTGTACTGTGTATTTTGTGTAAGAAGACCAAAGGGGTGTGGGTTTCTCCTCATTTTCACTATAAAAACTAATGTATATATGCAAGATTGAGGAGAGAGAGAGTCGTTGGAATTGAGGGATTAAGGAGTGACTTGGGATTAGGAAGAAGTTTAGGAAAAGATTCAAGAGGGAGTGGGGAGAGATTTTAGGGATTTTGTTAGGAAGGGAATGAGTAGGAAAGGAAAAAATTAATTTTTGGATAATTAAAAAGATATGAAGGATATATTTGGTTAGAGAATTGGTCTAGGTTCACAGAAACAATGTAATTCAATAGAAAAGGTAAATAAAAATAAATATAAACAAATAAAAAATTTGGTTGGGATTTTGAAATATGGAGGAATTAATAAAAAGAAATTTGGACTTCCGTTTGTCTAGGTTCGATGTGAGTAAGAATTCGAATATGAATTTGGACAACTACGTCAGGATTATAAAAATGAAATGACTAGGAGAAAAACAAAATTGGACTAATAATAAATTTATGGGTGCAAAATAAATAAAAATATAAATACGTATATGTACTGTATAGAATAAAACAAATGAAAAGCAAAATGCACACACAAAAGCAAATTGGGATACCAATTAAATTAATTAAATATAAATAACCACAAATATTTATTTAATGCATTAAATTGCGCAAAAAGGCATAATTATAATAAATAGCCTAAATGATGCAAAATTACGTTATATAGCCACATTTAAGTATGCAATATATAAGTAGAGGATAACATACGTAAATGCATGTCTTTTAATCTAAATTATGCACAAATAGTCAAATTGCACCCTTAAGTTAAATTATAGCCGATTTTGAAAAAAAAAATGAGGGACAAAATTGGGTGTCAACAGCTGCCTCTCTTTGCCCGGGGATTATGAAAAGAGTCTTCTGGCAAAGATAGTTGACGGAGTAGCCAATTTTGTGACCACTGGAAGGCAAAACGGTAGGAAGGGAAAATGCGATTTTTGGGGTGTTTTGGCCGAACCCCGGTCTTTAAGTTGCCTACATATCTCGGGTTTCACGAGAATCAGGTCGTGTGTAGTTCTAGAATGACATGTTGTCTATGTGAGATGTGTATGACGCACGATTTGGGTGTCGAGAGTAAACTTGTCAGAATATGTGAAGTTTCAAAGTATATGATTGATAGATACAACAGAGGCTTTGTCGAAGACGAGGTAATATCGATAGATCAGGCGTGGGAAAAGAGGCTTGCAATCATCTTAATTATGAAGATGTGGTGCACGACAGACCCATAAAGAGGAGCTTACACGTACATAGTTTCCACTTCATCTCGATAATCGAGTCATCTTGCCTTCAATATTGTCTCGAATGAGCTGGGGAATATTGAAGAGTAAAACACGATAAATGCGCACGATTCGAACAGCTGGGCGCGATTAAGCACGAGAACACCCATGATTGACACAAATAGACTTGAGTAGGAAGGAAACACAAACTGGCATCCAATCAGGAATAAATGATTAGAAAGATTATTTGTGCGAGTATAAAAATTCAGATTTGAGCGCTTTGGAATCCAGCAAAATAGATAGTCTGGTCTATAGCAAAAGATTATCGAAGGGACCAAGCTCCTTGAATGATGTTCCAGAATGGTGCATAGTATGCATTTATGATTTTAAGGTCGCACAATTTTCTTGTGGGGTAGTTTTTTTTTTTTTTTTTTTTTTAGGAGCAAGTGTGAGAGTATGGGCATGTCTGTTGTGATTGCTTGCGAATCTTGTGTTTGTGCTGAAAGATCCACTGTCAAAGAAAGATTCGTTAGTCGAAATAAAGTGGTTGCATTGCACTAAACACCAATGTATTGGCTTGAATCTGTATTCGTCCTTTAGTGTGACGATTGGGTATATCGATGACTACGAATATGTGGATATTTGCATACTCAGACTGATGTTCAGTGTTTGGATTTTGCCGGATTTGGAGGTTGTTCAAAATTGTATTTGTCTTAGGTTGTGATGGGGGTCTTCGTATTTTATGCTTTTCTTTTCAAAAGTCAAAGAGCTAACTTTGATGGCTTGACCTTTGTAGAAAGTGTATTTGTTGTTTGGGAGTTGGAGTTTCCCTTTGTTGGTTCTTGTTGTACCATTATCTTGCTTTGGTCGATCAGACTCTGAGCTTTGTGCTTCAGTGCTGGATGCGTCGTGGTGTCATGGTATTGAATGTGTAGATCTTTTTTGATCGAATTTAGGAATGACATCTAGGGAGTGGTTTGTTTGTTGGGTGCAATATTTTTTTTGACTGAGCTAAAGGAGTAAAGGCGTGAGTTTTTGTCTTTTTGTATGAGTCTGATAAGGTTGTGGTTGAAAGTCTTGACAGGGGGTTGTTTATTGTGTAAGTTGGGTGCAGTGTGAGGCTATGAGTTTTGTCAGCTTCGATTGTATAGTGGTTGGATTTCTTTGTTGTGACTCTCATGTGGGTAGAGTGCCATCTGATTTTGCTCTTCCGTACTACAAACTGTATGGCTGTAGAAGTGGGAT
Organism: Petunia secreta; assembly: GCA_029990175.1. Taxonomy (NCBI): domain Eukaryota; kingdom Viridiplantae; phylum Streptophyta; class Magnoliopsida; order Solanales; family Solanaceae; genus Petunia; species Petunia secreta. Next base: position 126,448 of record JARKIP010000096.1, read on the forward strand.
TGTTTGAATGTCATATGCTGGTGGTTCAAAGGACTTTGTTGCAGGAGAAAATATTTCCAGCTTAGCTGGCCATTTAGGCTTTTTCTTAAATGTAGATTCTTGACCGATCTCAGCGTTCAAGCACAAAGCAACCGTAATAAAGTGGCGAACTGCACAAAATCGTGTGGGCACATTAGTAAAGATTAGACGCAAAAAATACACATAAGCTTAAGAGGATGCCTAGACCACAGATGACGGATTAACGCTTGAATTTGGAGATTATCATAGAACACACAGATATCACAAGAGATTGCCTAAGTGCTTTATGCAGCAGCTAAGGCAAGGATTTTGGTCAAATGACCGATGCTTGTTTAAGCGGGAGATGAGGAGTTGAATGTCAATAAAAAGTGGTAAAGATATTGGGTAAGGAATAGATTGTGTTGTGCGACAGAAAAGGGGGTTGGCTTTTATCGAACACCAAGACTTTGAGTGCATTTGTCATCCTTTCTTGCAAATTTGTCTATCATGACGCCTATGTGTCTTTCAAAGAGATATTCAATGTCTTTCATACTTGTCATCCAACAGCTGTGATATAGTCCTTGCACCAACTTTCCTTGTTGGATAATATCTCATTACTGAGTCACCGAACTCGACGTAGGTTGCCTATGTATCATGTGTACTCTTAGATTGTTTCGTCCAATTGTAGTTGTCGTCATGAGAATTGATATAACCCCAATAAAGCCTTCGGCCGAAATGGCTCCAAGAAGTCTATTCGCATGTGCTTTTACATCAAAGCAACCCCTGCTCTTGTAATGTCTCAAATAACTTCATCATATTGCTTTATCTTTGCTAGTGGATAGGGATATGCTTCCAAATGCTTAAGGAATTCTCATGACTATCATATAATGATGGCTTTGTCATTGTGTCTTTGTCTTTCCTTTTCAAGTTGAATTGGCTTGCTTGTTTTAGTTGTTGTGGACAAGTCTTTGCTATATCCCTTGCTTTCTAATTCCTTATTGTCTTCCACTAACTTTTTAACTGTTGTTTCAATCATGACAGGAGCAAGTTCGATAAATGTCTTGGATCACAGTCGTGTATTGCAGGTGGTGTGACTGTGTAGACTAGAGCAACAAAGATGATCTTTGGATATTAGTGTCAAAAGGACTTAAGATGAGTCATGTGTGCCTTTGAGTTTGACCAACATTTTTCTTGCTTTGTCAATTTTTCTCTCATAGTGCTTGCTGGAACACTTGAGGTGCCGGGACAATAAGCCCGGTAATTTTCAATCTCTCGAACACTTGAATATGGGATTCGGCTAGTGGAGTGTAGTTTTCTTTCTGTCTTTGGTTGGTACCAGGGTGAGGCTTAAGAGGGTACTGTGGTGCATTTGGTACTTGGATTGAGTGTTTTGCGGGTATATTCGATGATTTGGTGCTGGAATGTGGAACATAGGTCGAGTGGGTTGAGTGTTGTAAATGGGATATTCAGGTGGTATGTGAGAATAAAGATAAAATAGTGGCGGCATTTGATGATAGTGGATGAAAGTAGGGTCTTGAATGGTTGCAGCAAAAGAGACTTCATCTTCTTTTTGAAAAGGCTCACATTTCTAGACTAGCTAGCCTTATTGATAGTTTATAGTGCAGCGGAGGTATTGTAAGAGAGGATAGCGTTGGTGGGAATTGTTGTGAAAATATTTGATAAGTGCACTTGCTTAACCATATCTTTTGCCTTGGTATTCAACTCGATCCAACCTTTTGGGTAATATATTTTCGAGTTTGGTAGTGAGTTAGAGACAGTTTGAACATGCGAAAGGTTTTAGATATCAGGATTTGGGCATAGAGTAGGGAGAGAAGGTGCCTTAGTAGAAGATTGAATTCGGGAAGGGAATTGCTTAGGTAGAAAGAGACTTTAGACAAATTCATGCAATGCACACATATCAAATAAAAAATACATCATATAATGCGAAGGACCGATTTACGCATGATGATTTGGAAAGCACTTTGTGCCACATGCATCATTTCATTTGCTAACAAAATGCGGAGCCTAAAAGATAATATTACATTTATTGGACTTTTGTTACATTGGCTGATATTGAAATAGTGCAAAAGGTGGAAAATATTGCTAGAAGGTTAGATCATGGCCAGTGAACATCCTTCATGTTGATCCATCCCCAGAAGATTCTTCTTCTTCTTCTTCTTCTTCTTCTTCTTCTTCTTCTTCTTCTTCGGACGAGTCTCCCTCAGACAGGTTTGCCTCTGATGAGTATCCTTAGAAGATGATATTGTCTGCATCAGATAAGAGCCGTGATATGTCAAATGTGAAGTTCTTCAACATTTCCCAAGCCTTTCTTCCTTTCTCCTCTATTCTTTTATTTGCCACGGAGTTCATTCCCTCGCTAGCCCATACGCTGATAGACTCTATGCATTTTGTCAGGAGTTCTGCCTTACTGCGCCATTTGCCTTTTTTTTTTTTTTTTTGCTCTTTGCTTCGACTAAACTTTGCTTCTTTGTTATTTTCCCTTGTGCCTTTGCCAGTTGTTTGCGTAACCTTTTGTACTCAGATTCTAACTCATCAGCATTTCTTTTCCTTTTTGTTGTTGCTCTTGGTTGAACTGCCCTTGCTATGTCTTTCCTGAGCCAGTCTGGATAGTCTTCATCATAGCTAGTATCAAACCTGTCTCGTCTAATATTCTCGATTCCCATTTGTTATTTTTCTTTCCAAAGTTCTAATATCTTGTCTTTGAACGGTATCACTCTTCAGAGAATATTTGCTTTAAAACTTCTGATGTCTGCAATTTGGGGCACAATATGCTTACTCCCTGCTTGTCTAAATAACCTTAAATGAGTGTATGGGTAAATTCCTCTAAACCTAACCAAGACAAGAAAAGAAGCTCCTTCAGATTGTGTGATTACTATTGTGTTGGAAAAGTAATCAAATATCCATTGTATGTTTTCAGGTGTCAATTGACAGAATATATGGTGCCAGCCTTTAGCAGTTGTTGGACTATCCCATTTCTCGAGAGCATTATCCATGCGGGTAGTATAAGTCAAGATATAGTTTTCTCTTGGTATGAAATGGAAAGCTTGCTCTGTGCTATCCACCTTTTGCAAATGCTCCATCAGCCAAGTTTTTAAAAGCAAATTGCAACCTTCGAAGAAATCAGCGCCCTTCTTGCATTCTTCTAAAGCACGGTTCATCTCTGCGACGATCATAGGTATTAATGTGTATTTCTTGTAAATGTCTTTGAGTAGGGCATCAGCAATTGAAACCATGCAAACATCAACCCGTCCTTTGTGTTGTGGAAACATGACAGTCCTTAAAAAGCTGGTGACAAAAGCTAGTACCCTTCGCTCTTACTAATTTGCCTGGTTAATGCAACGGATTCTTGAAATGCTTCTCCATACCCAAATTTGATGTAGAGGGAAGTCATAGAAATTCCCGACTGCCTTATACTGTCTATGCATAATTCAGGCTTAAACCCGACCATTTTGAAGAACTCATCGGGTGTAATGTTCTTAGACATCAGGATTTCTTCACTTTAAAATAGTAATTAAGTTGACCCACCTGTTTCTTCCAATAATGGTGTCAACTCTACACTCCTAGAGTGAAAAATGTTCGGTCTGCATCCCAATAGTGTACTGCTGCTTCTACTATCCCTTTCATTGCCGCGTGCTCCATTAGTGAAATCAGGTTCCCCAATACTACTTTAACTCGGTCTTGTTGATCTATGTTTAGGTTTCTCCACCAATCTTTGAGTAACTGAGGGATTTCAGCAACTATGTCAAATGTTCTAGTGGCCATGATCTTTTGGAAAAGGGTGAAGGACAATAAGAAAAGGGAGAAGACAAATGCCTAAGATTCGCTTTATTGTGAGGCAAATGATTAACATGTGGCACAAGATTTTGAAAACAATGCAATAGAGTATATGAAGAGATATGTCGTTGTGGGTTGAGAACCCTTTAGAGACCTTAGATGGAAGTTGCTAATGGACTAATGCTTAAAGAATAAATGTACGTTATGTGTCATCCCGTCTATCAAGCAGTTGTTTCTGCTTCAAATTAGACTTTTAATGCCTCTTCGGTTACCATTTAAGTCATTGAATACTGAATGATTCCAACTGTTTATGAATAAACAATTATTTCTGATTCAATTTGGGTTTTTAATGCCTCTTAGGTTACCTTCGTGCCTTTGAATGGTATTGGATACAGAACAATTCCGACTATTTATGAATAAACAATCATTTCTGATTCAATTTGGGCTTTTAACGCCTATTAGGTAACTTTTTTGCCTTTGAATGGCATTGAATGCAGAACAATGCCAATAAACGGACCACATTTTCACGTTCGATCCTCTAAGTATATGCAAATAGATCGTGTCCAATGCTCTTTGGGGTCAAAAGACCCGTTCGAATTGTTTGAACATATTGGCCTATCAGACTTGAGAATAAGTCGACTAATGATATGGCATGATGCATGATTTCTAGCGTTGCAACTAAGGTATGGAGTTAGCTAGACCAGGTTTTATTATCCTCTCAAGCGGACGACTCGGGAGCGGGAACGTCGTGGACCAAATAGATTCCAAGTTGTTCTTTCTAAAGGCATTTTTGTGAGGGGAAGGGTGGTTGTAACCACTGTGTCATTCAACGCACGATTTGAAACCGCCAGGAGTGGCGGGAAGTATGAGCGGTATGCACATGTTTAAAAATGTACCAATTTTGAAAGAAGTGCACAGATTTTCTAAAATGTATAAGTATTGTAAAAGGATACACATATTGAAGTATTTTACAAAAAATAAATTTTAAAAAAGGAGGAGTAAGAAGAAAAATTAAACAAACAAGTTAGTTTCGGAAAAAATAGGATAATAGCAACTAGACAATACTTAAAAATGCAAAAAAAATCATGAAGTGAAATTGTTTTAAAATAAGATTTAGCAAGTTTATGGAAGACTAGAAAATAGTTGAAGTGTGGGATATTTTGTACTATCCTAAAAGAACCTTCCAAGATTTGGGTAATCTAGACAAGGATATGGTTTCCCCAGGCAGACAACCAAGGAGTGGGAACGTTCGGAATTGTTAGTTGCACCACGGACAACCTATACCCCAAACCGTTACCCCTAAGGTTTTTTTTTTTTTTTTTTAGAGTGAAACGGCCTTGAGATCCACGTAACCATTTATGGTGTGTGCAAGTGTAAAACTTTTCAGGAGTGGAGGAAGTGTGACATAACATATTATAAAGTGTATAACCGAACACTTAAAGAATAAAGCACCAAAATTTAAACATTCAAAAATAAACCTCAATCCTGCGGAAAAAAATAGGAAGAAAAGTTAGTATCTCAATAAATGGCAAGTAAAGAATCCCAATTTAAAGACTGGTTAGAACCTTGATTTTCCCAGCGGAGCCGCCATTCTGTCGTCCTATTTTTTTTCGAACGGGTTAAGGTTCTAAATAGGGCTCGGCTTATTGGAACTCACGGGTAAAGATTTAGAGTCGCCGCCTAACATATTTTTTAACTAGGTGTATTAGGGCATCAACTTTGTTTCAAGCTAATTTTATAATTAACTCTGAAACTTAAGTCTACGAACCAAAAATTCTAGGTAAGGGTTCAAGTTAACCCGAGAAGAAAGGGTTAGGTATCTCTTCGGCTCCACCAAATGTGGTTACCGGTCAGACTAAATAATTGGGATTCTAAGCAATTAAAAGCGAATAAACTAACTAAAAATAGACGAATAATTAAATAACTATTTATAATATGCATGTAATAATTAAGGTTAAATAAAAAGGTTCCAACTTGCTAATTGGCTTCTTCCTTGGAGAATTATATCTTGCAAAATAAAACACATTAGTTAATAGATTAAAATAAAATAATAATGATAAAATGAAAATGAAGTAAAGTGATTTTAAAAGGTATTTTCGGGAGCGTCGTCTTCAAGATTGTTCATCCAAATTTACCTCGCAAAAATATGAAAATGAATTAGTATTAATAATATTAGTAATAGTAATAATAGTAAGAATAATATTATAATATTAATAATAGCAATAATAATGATTTAAAATAATAGTAATAAAATAAAATAAAAAGAAAAAATGAATTTTAGAAAAAATGTAGGCTCAAGTTTGTATGAATCGGGTAGAAGTTAGGGACATTTATACGGCTGCAAACACGGGGCCCTCCGGTTGCCATGCCAAGCACTGATCCCACCACTCCATCGCCGTCTTATTTTGCAATAAAGCTCATACATGTCATCGTCGCCTATTTATTTTTATGGACACGGGGTAGCAAGTACGTAACGGGACGTTTATGCCTCCAAACGTCATTGGCCTAAGTATAGTATCGTGTTCAAATCAGTCCTTAGTCCTCAAATTAATTATTTAATTATTTTTCTTGGCCTTGCAAATAGTGTAATATCTGCTCAGAGGTCCACACGAATGAATATCTGTCCAGAGATTAACTCAAAAACAAGTCAAAGATTAGTAAAGGTGCAGCATCAGTCAACATAATATCTCATGATTTAATAAAGCATTAGAAACATAAATAGGGCGAAAATCGAACACAGGTAGTATGCAGAATTCAACTAGTGGATTCATCCAAGTTCAACAGAGAAAGAGCGACGGCGGCGACTGCTTCGAGGGCGCCGCTGCAACTCCATCCCCCACCTTCCCTTGGCATCTCTCGTTTCAACAGAGAACAACTGATAAAACAAGGACCAAAGTAATCCATGAATCACGACGAGTAACAGGGTCACCGGCGATGCTATTGGTGGTGGAGGTTTAGAAACAGGGAGGAGGAGCGACTGCCTTAGCGGCATCACTACGACTCCGCCCCCGTCTCGCCCACTTCCCCTGCTTTTGCACCGCTGTGACCGGGCCCCCTTTGTCCGATATCCCCTGTTTGATTTACCCTTTTTTTATGTGATGTATGATGTTCAGTGTGTGTGTGGTGATTTTGTATACGTTTTGATCTGTTGGTGGTTGTTTGGAGGTTTTCCGGTGATGGGGATATATTAGGCGTGTGTATGATGGGTGGAATTGAGAAGAGGATATGTATTGTTGGTGTGTGGATGTCTTACGGTGGTTCCAGTAGTGATGACATTTCAACACTGGTGGTTTGTGATGGTGTCTATCATTGATGAGGGAGGAAAGGAGTGATTGGTATAGGGTATGTTCGTTGTTGATGGTAGTGTGTGTGTATTGTACCTGTTTCTGCCCGTTTGTGCGTGTGTATACTAACGTGTGTGTGCGCGATGTATTGAGAAGGTGAGGAGATGGTACTGATGTCTGTGTGTGTAATTGTTTCTGGTAAAATATTTGAGGAAGGGAACGAGTGTGCTGTGTATTTTGTGTAAGAAGACCAAAGGGGTGTGGATTTCTCCTCCTTTTCACTATAAAAACTAATGTATATATGCAAGATATAGGGGAGAGGGAGGGAGGGAGGGAGGGAGGGAGGGAGAGAGAGAGAGAGCGGGAGAGAGAGAGAGAGAGAGAGAGAGAGAGAGAGAGCCGTTGGAATTGAGGGATTAAGGAGTGACTTGGGATTAGGGAGAAGTTTAGGAAAATATTCAGGAGGGAGTGGGAGAGAGATTTTGGGGATTTTGTTAGGAAGACTGGGGAATGAGTAGGAACGGTAAAAGTTAATTTTTGGATAATTAAAAAGATATGGAGGATATATTTGGTTAGAGATTTGGTCTAGGTTCAAAGAAACAATGTAATTCAATAGAAAAGGTAAATAAAAATAAATATAAACAAATAAAAAATTTTGGTTGGGATTTTGAAATATAGAGGAATTAATAAAAAGGAATTTGGACTTCCGTTTGTCTAGGTTCGATGTGAGTAAGAATTCGAATATGAATTTGGACAACTACGTCAGGATTATAAAAATAAAATGAGCGGGAGAAGAACAAAATTGGACTAATAATTAAATTAATGGGTGCAAAATAAATAAAAATATAAATACGTATATGTACCGTATAGAATAAAACAAATGAAAAGCAAAATGCACACACAAAAGCAAATTGAGATACCAATTAAATTAATTAAATATAAATAACCACAAATATTTATTAAATGCATTAAATTGCACAAAAAGCCATGATTATAACAAATAGCCTAAATGATGCAAAATTACATAATATAGCCACATTTAAGTATGTAATATATGCACAAATAGTCAAATTGCACCCTTAAGTTAAATTATAGCCGATTTTGAAAAAAAAAGGGGACAAAATTAGGTGTCAACAATGTTCAAATTAAGAGGTTATGCACCTCCTAAGTTACAGTAAGTGTGATTTCTGACTAATTCCTATGATTGGGTTAAAGTCATGCAATTTAGCTAAAAGATACGAACTATTAATAAGGCATGCAAAGAAGGTCATGGTGCAAAAGTAAGTTAAAATAAGCTAAAGAGGACATATTCCGAAGAATGGTTAAACTATGGGTCATATCTTCAATTTCGGCCTAAAATTGTCTAATTCCTCAAAGATGGTTAAATTCTAAATTAGATCGAAACACTAGATCATTTATGAAAAATCCAGAATTAGGGAAAAACAGGACAATTCTGTAATCAATTCAGAAAAAGGGTTTTGTTGCACAAATATAGGCAGTTTGCTCAATTTGCAAAAAATAGTCCAAAATGGCAGTCATATTTCCAAACTAACCTAAATTGAATAATAACACACAATCTTCCTCAAGAGACAAAGACATGGAAAAGAATATGTGGTTAATTAAATGTGTGCCACTCTAAAGACGACATTGTGACATTGTTTGCCATATATCATTAGCTTCGGTGGCGACTTTAATATGAGGTTGCGTATAAATAAGTTGGTTCAAAAAGCAAGTAGATATTAAAAGAATATATATGATATTTCAAAAATACTAACAAATTAGTGCAGTAAAAAAATAATCGTATAGCATTAGTAACCAACAAAACACACAATCACATGTCAACTTATAACCAGTAAAGTCAAAGCAAGGAACAAAATTCTACCAAAAAAATTGAGAAAGAGTAGTCTGTTTTCAAGAGGGCAGTAGATTTTTCAATTTCCTTTCTATTTTCAAGAGTGCATTGTATTTATAATATTTCAATTCCAGATGTACCAATGGTGGGTACTGCAACATTAAAGAGGCACAACCTCTGAAATTCAAGATGCAGAGGTGAAGTTGTAACATGCATCTGATTAGTTGAAAAAATCTAATTTTCTTGAATAAAAGAGTTGATAGACGGATTTTTCTAGAGCCGGCCTAAAAAAATATCAGTTTTATATGAAAGAAAGAGAGAATATTTAGTTTCCTTTAAAAAAAACGCAAGAAAGAACTTGGCTTCACCCAAAAGAAAAGAAAGTATATTTTCTTGTATGAGTTTTATATATATATATATATATATATATATATATATATATGTATATGTATATCTTGTAAATCTAGGAAAAAAATAATATATTTTATAGCTGTTAGGAAACTTAATATAGAAATCTGAATATAAAAACATGATAGGTAAGACTAAACTGAATTTCTCTTGCTATATGACTTGGAAACATAACATGTGTATAATATGGTTTTAAATAAAATAGGAGAGACCAATTTCACTATGTGTAAAGCTCAAACACCAAGCTTGACTTATAATTTCCATCCTTATAACATCAAATTCATAAAACTAAAACACAATCAGTCTTAAACTGTCAGAAACTTCGGACTCGACATTCAAAAGATTAAAAGCAGGACATGATTTTGTGATAGCTAACAAGCATCAAATAATCGTAGTGATATCAATGTTCCTATATAATCTTGACATTTCGTTGCTTCAGTAAGTAGATGAAAACAGTCACAAAATCATTTTAGGCTGTGAAAACATGCACGATTTTTGTGTATTTTTCAGTGTATCAAACGAAATAATCAAGCACGAACTTTCATGATTTTGACCAAAAAAAAGGAAAGATGTTATCCGTTTGGTCATGAACTCGGCGGGTCGGGTTGAATCCACCTTTTTGCTTTCTGCCGATTATGATTCTCAAAGATTCATGCTCGAATCTTCTTGCTTTTCCCTTGCGTGTGTGTGAATGTGATATATTCAGTGTGGATGTACTTGCCTTTCTTGGACCTGATTTGCCAAAATATTTGACTCTTTCCTTGTATGTGTGAAAGAGGCTTTTGAAGGTTTACAAATTATTGTCTTGATTGCATTTGAATTTGGATGATTTGTGTATAAATCTCTTATTTTATTTTTGGGTTCAAATGACACTGAGAGATAGATGTAGGTGATTCACTTATCTTTTTGTGTGAAAGAGACATAGAGAGAAATACAAGACATATAGAGAGATACACGTGTGGGATTATCATTTTAGTATGTCGTCAGCGAGATCAGCTGAGCGAGGTGGTAGCAGCAGTGTGGTTGGATGGAACAGAGGGCAAGGGGGAGAGAGAAGAGGGAAAACAGACGGTTGGTGACTTTAGGAAAGGCAAAAGGAAATGATTTTAGGATTTTTGGAAAGTGGGGGGAGGTATAGATATTAAAAGATTAAACTTAATTTCGATCGTTGGATATGGGAACAGAGGGCCAAGATTGTGTCACTTGGATGCGTATATATATACGTATGTATACGGTCATGTGGGTATATGCTGAGGTGTAGAGGACAAGTCATTTAATGGTGTTCTGAAAAAGGTACCACACGCTAGGTGCGTAGATTTAACCATTTTAGCTTAGGCAGAGGATTTGGTTGAGGTGGCAATTAGGTGAACAAGAAGTCATATGTGGCTTAGGCGTAGTATAAATGAGTCAATTTAATGGGTAATGAGTTATGGACTGGGTTGTAGGATTGTATTTTGGGCTAGGAATGAGTAATGAGTTATGGACTGGGTTATAGGATTGTATTTTGGGTTAGGAATTATTTCAATAGGCAAAATAATAAAATTTTATTGGGTTAATTAAATTGGTCATTTGCATAAATATGACACCATGAGCAATGGTTTGCCTTTTTGCCACCACATAATAGTGGTTTGCAAAAATATCCCCGCTAAGTTCAATGAATAATTTTCGGATGTAAATACCCCTATGAATCTTATAGTCCAGAGCCAACACTTGCATTTGACCTCTCTACTTTAGGCAACACTTTCCTCTTGAAGCTCACATTTCTCTCAAAGAAAGTGTTGTCTATGCATTACTTGGTCGTAAGTACTGCTTAAAAGACAACAGTTGCTTTTGACCCATCTTTCATAAGCACCATTTGTCCTTGTATCTCACATCTCCTAGAAAAAGTGTTGCATAGGAAGCACTTTCCCCTTCCAATCTCTTCTTGCATTCTCCATATAACTTGAAGTGTAGCCTAGCCACCCGACCTCTTCCTAAAAGACAACACTTGCATATTGATAACTTGAAGGGTTGTCTCTGAACCATAAGAGGATATTTTGCTACAACATTGTTAAACGACATCAAACTCTCCAAACTAGTAACTATGGAGGGCATGTAGTGAAATATTTTGTAATTAAATTGGCTAGTATTTAAGTTCAAGTACTACTAAATATAAATAATTAGTGTAAAATAGAAAAATTTTAAACGAATATAAATAATGCATTTGATCGCAAATAAGTATAAATAAGCTCAAATAATACTAATTAAATATAAATAGTCACAAAAAGCTGTTAAATGGTACGTGTAATGCAATAAATTACACAAATAGCCATAATTAAGATATGTGTTTAATAAATAGTCTAAACAATGCAATTACGTAATATAGTCACAATACACAAATATTGCATAAATAGAGGATTAATAATAGGGGTTACACAAATAAATACACGTTATTTAATGTAAATTTATTTGAAAGTTTATTATTGCACCTTCCAAATTAAATATAGCTAATTATGAAAAGGAGGTACAAAACTAGCTGTCAACATACTGCCCAAAAGTTATATATTGAAAATCTTTGACTTGATTATTGTAATATATTCTCTTCCGTGACTAAATTGCATATGCAATCTTTTTTTCTATCCATGGTTGTTATTCGTCATTGGCTACTTTCTTAGTTAACATCAGAGATGCATTTATCTATGGTGATAATGAGGATGAAGTATATATGGAGCTACTGCCCTTTTTTTTTTGGCCCATTGGGAGATTTGAAGTCTTGTATGCTGGTAGCGTCAGTCCATAAAAGATCTAGGGCAATCCAATCGAGATGATTATTTAGAAGTTTGGCAGTTAGAACAGCAGTGGGACTGGTCATTGTGTATTCTATCAGAGGCGGCACCATTGCTAGGAGTGAAGCTAGAGTGTCCAAAAGGTGATAGGTTAACAACCTCCATCAAAAATTTATATTATGTTTATAGGTCAAATATCACTTTGTACGATGATATATTAAGTTTTGAACATCTATATAAAATTCACAGTGGTAGCCTAGTGGCTAAAGATGTTCAGAATTTACTTAGTTCTACATGTTTGGGTCTCTCTCGCAATAAGTTACCTCTTTTATAGGTATAAGCCAATCAAGCTAAACCAACGTAAGTAATATAAGAGGAAATTAAATGAGCATTTACGTGAGAATTGATCATTGTTCTTAAGTGTAAATAAACTAGTGTCTGACCAAGTGAACCATTCAACCTTTTAACGCATGAGTTCCTAAGAATCATATTAGACATATGATGCAGCCCAAATTGAGCCTAAGCACCAACCATCAAGAGCCAAGCTTGAAGGACACATGTGATGCGAGATCAAGAGCTTCAAGAGCTTAGGAGGAGGGGAAGAAGATGCAATCCAAGTTGCCTCAAGATCATTTGCTCGGAGTCAAACTAAAGAGATTCAAAATGCTCACCACACTTGGTTTGAAAGAGATTTGAAGATGGAAGCTTCGGGGATGACTTGATGAGCTTTCAAGTGAGCGCATGGGAGGACAACCTACAGCATTGGGCAGACCGCCTACTTCCTTAGTCCCTCAGAATTTGGCTAAGTGTAGAATTACACACTCTCAGGATCTCCAATGGGCGGACTGCCTCTGTAAACGGGCGGACCGCCCACTCTTCTCAGCACCCTTAGGACTTCAAAAAGGGGCGGACCGCCGACTCCTATTGACATCATTATAGGATTTGTTAGTTTTTGCGTGTAATTCCTATTTTAGCCTTACGAGGCCTTTATTATTTTTATCCCTCTTGTGGGCTTTTAGACCTTTCAAAAACATGTAAGGAAGCACTATAAAAGCTTTCCTTAGGCATTTATTTTATTTGCACAACCTAGACTTTGAATATTGAATGATGAACATTTGAGAGAATCTAAATGAAGAAACTCCATGTGTGGGCTTGATTTCACTTGGTAGGATCCAAGTTGAACTTTAATCATTTCTTGATCATTCTGTTTGCGAAAGCCGAGTGTCTCTCGAGGATAGTTGCTTAGTATAGGTGATCCTTGGCATTCACCCGAGGTGTATCGTGACTTAGTTCTGACACGAGGCTAGATATTACAATAATTTCTATACTTTCACCTCGTTTTCATATTTCAACTTGCAATATTTGTTGGTGCTTTAGACGGAATTGCTCTTATTTGGTGTGTTTTATATTGTAGGAATTACAATGATGATATGATCCGTATATGGAGCATAATTGATGAAAAATAAGGGTTTTGAAGTCTGAGTAGAAGCCCGAGGGTCAAGTGAACCAAGGCGTGGAGGAAAAATGATAAAAGAATTGGAGATGCAGTGAATTTGGCCCGTTGCGCCGCGCCGGGCGTTGCGCCATGCGGCGAAACAGGGAAGATCTTCAAAGAGTTGAGAATTTTAGAAAGCCTGCAGAAATTGGCCTATGGCACCGCACTGCGCAATGCACTGTGCGGTGCCGTAGGCTTAAAATTCTGATGTTTTGATTCCGAGTTTATTTTGGATTCCCGACTTGTGTGGGTCTATGGGGACGTTATAAAAGGCACCCAACACGTCCAAAACAGAACTTTTGACCTATCTAATATCAAAAGGAGGCAAGGAAGAGAGAAGATCAAGATTCAAGGCTATACTTCATCCATCCATCCATATTCTTGTGGTTTTGTATGCTTTTTAGTTATTTCTTGTCTTAGAACATGAGTATGACTGGCTAAATCACTCATTCTAGGGTTGATTGACCCACTCCATATACTTGTGTGATGATAATTATTGTGTTATTAATTAACTTTGTTAATTTCTTCTATCTATGTTGTTTACGAATTGTTTGCTATTAATTGGTAGGATCCATAATTAATTGTTCCCTTTATTCTTGTGATTACTAGGAATAGATTCATGAGTTAGGGTTAAACACATATCAGTATTTCAATCTAAAACAAAGGCATTTCTTAAGTTGTCAAAACGGTAAATTAGGAATATTGATCCTTACTGTGAACCATAAGTGTAGTCCTCCCTATCTTTATTAGTTAATTGGAATAGTTATCTAATGAAAGTTATGATTACTTAACGGAAGTGGGTAGTTGTAAACTTGGAGTACTTGTTCGATAAGAAGAGTTAGAAAAAATTGATAGCACAATATTTTAGCACAAGTTATGAGTTGGGGAAATCAATCCTAAGTTTTCCATCTCTTGAATCAAATCTATCTTTTTGCACTTGTTATTTACTTTCTTGTATAGTAGTATTAGTATAAAACCAAACCAAAGATATAAACTTGAAGTTGGTTGAGTAGATAATTTAGCTAGATTAACTGCTAGGAGTCGTGTTCTCTGTGGGATTCGACCTCGGGGCTTAAAATACCGAGCTATATTTGTCGGGACCGCTTAGTCCCTTTTATAGGGCGTAGTTGGGCGTGATCAAATTTTATCGCCGTTGCCAGAGAACACGGTGTATTTCTAGCTTGTGAGGATAGCTGAGTAGTTAGTTGAATTAACTTCGTTTCTGTACATATTTATTTAGTCTATAAAAAAATAATAAAAATATGGCATCAGAAAATTACATGTGGCTATGTGATCATTGTGGTTGTGATAATACATCTTATTCCCCGAGCCCCTATTATGATGGTACTTCTTTCTCTTATGATTATAGTAGGTACGATGAAGTGGAGGATGATGAGGAAGAATATGAAGCTGAACTGAAGAAGATTTGGGACAGACGTAGAGCACAACTAAGCCGTATAGGAGCTCAAGTGAATCAATTGGCTGCATTATTGGGAATTCAACAACCTAGCCAAGAAGACATGGAATTAGAAGAAGAAATTATGGGAATAGTTAAAGATCTAAAACGTGAATTTCCATTGGATAAGATAAGGGTTGAAAGCCAACTATCTAGCCATATGGTGTGGGAAGATGTCGATGATGCGGTACTAGAGTCAGACAATAAAATTGAAGCTGAAATTATAGTTGACTCTAAGTCGTATCAAAAAGAGGATGTGAGTAACGAATCAAAGTGTGAGCGGGTTGCACCGCATTCTAGACACTTTTCTACATTGATATTAGAAGGGGACATGGAAATTGATCCTTCTGAGCCGATTGAAGAGTTTAAGGATGATGTGTATGATGCTTACACTTTCAAATTTGTGATGCCATCTAGGCACGATGAAAATCCTTGTATGAAGGCCAGTGAATACAACATGGTATATTTGGTGCTTGGCCAAGAGTATATCAAAAAATTTGGGGATATTCCTAAGTTGGTGGCGACGTGCAGAAGGAGATACTTAATGTTTGATCTGCAAGAACTTGTGTCACCCCAAGAGCATAGCCGGAGAGTTGAGTTTCAATTGGGGAGGCGATTCATAAGCTCAAGTTGGAGGAAAAAATATTGACTATGGGTTATATCGTGCCACGACATTAAATAAGGCGCTTCTCGGGAGGCAACCCGTGATTGTATTTGTATATAACTAAAATAAAAAAAATGAGGAAAAAAATAAAATAAAAATATATATTATTATCTTTTGAAAGATATTACTTGGTGAGTTTCTTTGTTTTGCAGGTTTTGATTGGTTTGAAGTCTCAGTGTGGGGTGTTTGCAACCTCATACGATTGGATGATGATGTCCTGCTTGGGAGAAGTCTGAGTACCTCGTGCCATAAGGAAGCTCACAATGATGTTCTTCGGGCTTAAAGCCCCAAGGAGTTTCTCTATCTCCCTTAGTTTTATTTTTAATGCATTGGGGGCAATGCATGATTTTAAGTCTGGGGTGGGGGATTCTTCTTATTTGTGTTAATAATACCCTTTGGTTTTTCTTTATGCATCGGTTCTTTTCCAAAGGAAGTAGTTTGAACCGGGTAGTAGGTAGTTTTTTTTTTAGGATTAGACTGTAGTAATTGGATAGGAGAGTCTTGGCTCCACTTTGACTAGTTTTATATAGATACTTGATTTGGGGTATGTGAACTTCATGCATATATTCTATCATAATCTATTTTGCCTTGAGAAATGTTGAGTGTATTATTTGAAGCATGTGATCATGATGTTGACTTTAGACTTACTTTAGAGTTTGCTTGTGTTTGCTTTGTTTAAGAGCGTGAATCGAGCTGTTTTGAGTAGGTTATGTGCCATGTGCGAGTGAGGTTTTGCTTTCTCCATATTTAATACTTGGTGTCTAGAACTTGCCCGGTGTGTGTTCAAAGTAAAACGAGAAGTTTTCTCGGTTAGGAAGTGATATAGGCATTCCTTTTATAGCCAATTTATTTGAAGCTTCAGAATTAGTTTTTTACCGGTGAAAATTTGACCTTAGCTAACCCTTTTGAGCATGTAGCCTTTCTTTGATAGCCATTGAGGTTCCTGTTTCTTGTGCTAAATATCTGTGAGTTTTACTTATGGTGTCATGAGCCTAAAAGGCTAGTTAATGAAATGAGAAAATTGAGGTTGTTGGAGGAAGATAAAAGGTGCTTAGGAGGATGCTATTTGGAGGGATTTACTAGAAACAAAAAAAAAAGCGAAAGCTTGAGATATTGTGCAATTATTGAAATATGAGAAAAAAATGTGTTAGAAAAAAAAAGTAGTCCCTATTATTAGCTCCTACCTTTGCTTAAAAAAAAGTTGGTGAAAGTTGACTCTATGATGGTAAAAAAAAGATTGGTTGGGAGGAAAAATACTTGAATAAATTATGGTGTATTAAATTGCTTGGGGTGGTTAGTCACTATTACCTAAATATATCATACTCGTCCCATTGCCGACATTACAATCTAAAGAAGTCCTAATTGATCTTAGCTGAGTAGATGGACATTAGCCGAGTCCTACACTAAGGGCAAACTTATGGTGTATCTTGTGTTGCATGTAAGTTCTTTTATGAGAGTGAGTGTTTCATCTTTATGTGAACTTTTGTCATGATTCATTCTCTTGTATGAATTTCTTCATCAAACTTTGGATTTATTGTGAGGGCACATGATTTACAAGAAGCGAACTCTTTTATTAGTGTCTTGAATAAAGTGAGTACTTGCATGACTTATTGAGTAAGTTTGGAGTTGATATGAGATTAGGAGGTTGATTTGGTACACTTAATTGTTTTTAAATATTCTTGGTATGGATTTCATATGAATAAAGCATAATGAGTGCATATGCAACTTGTTAAGTGCCTATATAAACCCAAGTCATTGTGTGAGTGGTTTTGATTTTTTTTGAGTTCAAGTTATAAGTTGCTCGAGGACGAGCAAAGATTTAAGTGCGGGGTGTTGGTACGAGGCTAGATATACTTTCGCCTCGTGTTCATATTTCAACTTGCAATATTTGTTGGTGCTTTGGACGGAATTGCTCTTATTTGGTGTATTTTATATTGTAGGGATTACATTGATAATATGAGCCGTATATGGAGCATAATTGATGAAAAATAAGGGTTTTGAAGTCTGAGTAGAAGCCCGAGGGTCGAGTGAACCAAGGCGTGGAGGAAAAATGATAAAAGAATTGGAGATGCAGTGAATTTCGCCCGTTGCGCCGCGCCGGGCGTTGCGCCATGCGGCGAAACAGGGAAGATCTTCAAAGAGTTGAGAATTTTGGAAAGCCTGCAGAAATTAGCCTATGGCACCGCACTGCGCAATGCACTGTGCGGCGCCGTAGGCTTAAAATTCTGATGTTTTGATTCCGAGTTTATTTTGGATTCCCGGCTTGTGTGGGTCTATGGAGACGTTATAAAAGGCACCCAACACGTCCAAAACAGAACTTTTGACCTATCTAACATCAAAAGGAGGCAAGGAAGAGAGAAGATCAAGATTCAAGGCTATACTTCATCCATCCATCCATATTCTTGTGGGTTTGTATGCTTTTAGTTATTTCTCGTCTTAGAACATGACTATGACTGGCTAAATCACTCATTCTAGGGTTGATTGACCCACTCCATATACTTGTGTGATGATAATTATTGTGTTATTAATTAACTTTGTTAATTCTTTCTATCTACGTTGTTTACGAATTGTTTGCTATTAATTGGTAGGATCCACAATTAATTGTTCCCTTTATTCTTGTGATTACTAGGAATAGATTCATGAGTTAGGGTTAAACACATATCAGTATTTCAATCTAAAACAAAGGCATTCCTTAGGTTGTCAAAACGGTGAATTAGGAATATTGATCCTTACTGTGAACCATAAGTGTAGTCCTCCCTATCTTTATTAGTTAATTGGAATAGTTATCAAATGAAAGTTATGATTATTTAACGGAAGTGGGTAGTTGTAAACTTGGAGTACTTGTTCGATAAGAAGAGTTAGAAAAAATTGATAGCACAATATTTTAGCACAAGTTAGGAGTTGGGGAAATCAATCCTAAGTTTTCCATCTCTTGAATTAAATCTATCTTTTTGCACTTGTTATTTACTTTCTTGTTTAGTAGTATTAGTATAAAACCAAACCAAAGATATAAACTTGAAGTTGGTTGAGTAGATAATTTAGCTAGATTAACTGCTAGGAGTCGTGTTCTCTGTGGGATTCGACCTCGGGGCTTAAAATACCGAGCTATATTTGCCGTGACCGCTTAGTCCCTTTTATAGGGCGTTGTTGGGTGTGATCAAGTTCCTCAGTACTACATAGGTAATCGTTCAAGCTTCGTCTTGCTTTTATCTTTACTTTACCGCTTTCGCATTTTACCCTGCATAAACATATTTCTACAAATATGTACATGATATACCTAAGTTGACAGATGGACTATGGATTCACGTGAACAGCCAAATTATATATACATCTATCTCTGTATTCTATCATATATTGCTCCAAATTTGTGCATTTATTTGTAATTTATGTTGATGATATATTCATCATGGGAAATGATCAAGATTATATAATTAAATTGAAGCATACTCCTCTTTCAGAACTCATAGACTAAAGATCTAGTAGATTGAAGTATTTCATAGCATTAGGTTGCTCAAAAATTCGGTATTATCGTCTTACAATGATGTATGCTTTAAGCATTTTTGAAAAGGCATGAATGACAAATTGCATACTCATTAGTGCTCCCATGAATTCGAATGATAAAATTCTGCTAGGTCAAGGGGAGCCCTTTAAAGATCCCAAAAGGTATAAGCGGTTGGTTGATAAGTTGAATCACCTCGTAGTTACTCAACTTGATGTTGCCTTTCAAATGAGTGTTGTAAGTCAGTTTACAAACTCTTCGTGCGATATTCATGGGGATGCAATCGTTCATATTCTGATACAAATAAAATACGGAAGCGATAAAGTAAACAAAAATGAGATACAAGTAAGACGTATCTCAAACTACCACCAAAGTAGCTAGGAGGAACTTGTCTCGTGACACCCTCGGTTCGTTGTCAAGAAACATTTAGATTATGCAAACGATCCTCAAGACACACTTGGATCTTGCAAAAAGTCTGATCGGATAAGGAATGAGGTTCAATTGGATCCACCAAATGATTCAATCCTTAAAAGGGGTTTTCATTCATGAGAGAAATCTCAAAGTCATTCATCAATATTCAAGGTAATTTAAATGAACTAGAAGAGCTAATGAGGTATTTATAGTGTTTTCCTCATGCTAAGATAATGACTAAAGTACCCCCATAAGTTGGGTTTAATGAAATAGACCACACAGGGTCAAAATAGTAAAAAACTAGACAAAATCTCGGAATGCAAAGCAGGAAGACGGAGCGCCTGGCCATCTTGGCCAGCGGGCATTTTGGGCGGAGCGCCTAGCCTTTAGGAGGTGCGCTTAGCCTTCAGGAGGTGCGCCTGGAATTGTCGAGCAGTGAACTTCTTGGGCGGAGGGCCTAGGCTTTGGGAGGAGTGCTTGAGCCTGGGATCCTCTTGACACTTCTTCAAATTGTTCCCGAAGCTCTTGACTTTTCGTCCTTTGACATTCTTATAGCTTGGCACTCATTGGTTGGGGTCTTGGCTCGATTTGCCCCACATCATATTCTTCCATATATATAATCATCCCCTTGAAATATATTAATTTGTGATAATCGAGGCCATAGACAAATAGTTAAAATAAATATAAGCACTGCTTGGAAAAGATCATCTTCTGACAGAGGCAAACCTATGTATAAATTTAGGGTGCACCGACACCTGTTGCATCAAAAAAAAATTCTTTATATGTAGGTATAAATACCATATAATCAAATATATATTATTTGGCACCGTGTATTTTTGACATATCTATATTAAATTCAGTGGTTCCCTCACTCTGCTCAATCCTGGGCCTGTTTCTCTCTTGTGATAAATAGTCCACATATTGCGCTCTAATATGAGTTAACATAATGTCTTGGAAGAACAAGAAATAAAATATGGTTGTTTGATCTATTACATAAATAAAATATGAAGCCATTGTTGTGGCAACTTGCGAACTAGTTTAGATCAAACAGTAGTTGTTTAGATAATTGAAGTTTGGAGAAATTAGTTAGATGAAACTTGTTGTGTTTAATAACCAAGTTGCTTTTGTTGCATCAATTTGGTGCTCCATAAGAGGACCAAACATATTAAGATCGACTACCACTTCACCAGATGAAAGAAGACACCCGAAGACCTTGTTATATAACTGTGAAGCTCAATTATCAGGTTGAACATATTTTCACCAAGCCCTTACCTGATACGATCCGAGATACACAAGCAACAGAAATTAATGAATACAGATAGATTCAATCGAGAAATTAAATATTTTTGAAGAAGAAAATCCCAAACCTTAATGGAATGTCTTAACAATAATAAATATATCAAATTCAAAATCATTTAAGAATAACAATTAGAATCAAAGATATGAAGATCTAGAGGGATGGTTATCTTCAAGAAATCGTTTCTTAAAAATAGGCAATCGCTTGTTGATTCGAGCCAAAATATTGTAATCTCACAAAGTGTGTTTTTGTATATAATAATAGCCAGCTAGCTAATAATAATGAAGTAACGAGGAAATTCTAGGATTTAGAGAACACTCCAATAGGTAAAACCAAATCCTAGTTTGTATAGGAAACTAGTTATTTTCGCCCAATACTTTTTGGGACAGTGTTGTAAGGCCCCAAGGCCGTGGAGAGAAAACTGGAAGAAAAGGTTCATAGCCCAGTCACAATAAGGCCATGGATTGGCCGTGAAGCCAAAATTTTTGCGCGCGATTCAAATGATAAACATGTGTTGTTCTCCTCACCCCCTTAACCATGGATACACTCCAAGCACATGAAAACGTCATTCCATCATAGCTTGAACCCCCTAAACTCTCACGAATCATCAACTGAAGATCATGAAGTTCCTTTGCTTGCAATCCATGTGCTCCCTTCATCTTTGAACACGTCAACGGCTTACTTGACCGTTCAACCTTCACATTTGGTGCTGTATCGGTCGGGTTATCCTCTAGGGTCGTATATTCTCATTGTAGTTACATTTGTAACAAGCTTGTAAGACTTGTATGAACCAATTTGATGGAGTGTATTAAGATGATTGTAAAGATACTTTGTATGATTTAGGATTAGTCATGCTCAATTAGATTGATTCTTCATATAATTAGGTAGTTAGAATATTTTTCTTCCTATTTCAGCTCTTGAACGTTTAAGCCAGTGACTTGATACAATAATCAAGATGAACTTTTGCTCAATTATTCCTTCCGTCTCAAGAAGCAAATCCATGACATCATTGAAACTCCAAATATAACTGTACACAAGCTTTTAACTTCAAATTTCAAAATTTGTCAAAATGCAACCTCTAGGTAGAATTTTAGGTGAACTTGTGATATTTATCATGTTCTGTGGTAGCAATATTTATCATGTTCTAACTAGTTTTTCGAATCTAGTTGTACATAATGTATGTGCACCGTGTATACAAGCTTGGAATAGGTGATAAGTAGAGATGACAATGACTAGTGTGCTAAGAAACCAACATCTGGACTTTAAAATGACTGAAGTTGCATGGTCTGAGTTTATTTAGTTACTATTTCCTTATTTTGGCTCGAGTTTTCTTTGGTCTTTGGCGTAATTTAAAGGTCAATTGTACAATACTAAGATTATTATATTCAGCTTTTTATCCAAATTATATATACAAAAGTACAATGAATTTAGAGTATCTTATGTTATGAATTGAAAAGCTAGTTCTTATATGATTTTATTGTTCTTGATACTAAGTCTAGTCATACCTATAACATATTGTCACGAACACTAGGGAATAGGTAGTTCTTACGAATTGCATCAAAGTAATACGAGTACCTTTTATCATGATCAACATGGATGCAAGAAAAGTTTGAGTAGGGAAGGAAGCTTGAATGAGAGAGTTTACATATAGCATTTCACAAATTAATGCAAGAACTACCTACTCTTTATCATTTCAAACAATAGCCTACTAACACTAACTTGTGATGGATATTGAAAACAATGGAATTGCTCGAGATGTTTGTTGTTTAATATGTATCACATAATGATATTTTGGCCTTCTACATATATACATGTAATGAGTTCATTGATTTGAAAGTCATTCTTCTCTTACTTTAACAAAATAGAAATAGTGAACTTGCTACATCAGTAAAAAGAAAATATGTACATGTTAATTGACACATTTTTGGCTCTTCTGTAACATTAGATTTTGCATTTTATAAGAAACTCGCGTACTAACCAAATATGACATCAGTTGAGGTAACAATAGAGCAATGAATTTTCTAGAATGCAAAACTATGACTCATACTTTTCATGTAACATTCTCACAAATGACACATTAACTTTCAAACTGTAATCTTGATGCAACTATGTTATATTCAATCTTTAACAAGTAAAACAGTTTATAAACATGTTCAAAGCAAGTGAAATTTGTTAAGAAAATACACACATTTGCTTTAAGCTTGAAACTAGAAAGACTACAAATACTTTCTAGGTATGTGTTCATCCTCAAGCACATTCGAACCAAATTTTTGATGGTCAAATCTAGTCGGATTTTGTAATTCTTGATTCTACGTACTCCTCAATTAGTCTACTATCAAATCATACAAAAAAACTGGAATTTTACTTAAAATTTTTCTCTAAAATGAGCAAAAACGACAAAACACTCCAAGAAAATCATTGACATGACCACTTGCTATTCCAAACCAATTATCTCCCTGATTACTCAACCAAATAAAACAAATAAATACATTCCAAAAACCTTACAAAATTCCCTACAAGTTAAAAAGAATTTCACTCAAATCCATTAAGTAAATCTCAAGTTATTGCCAAATTAATCAAGCCTAGAAACACACTTTCAACAACTTAAAAATGAATCCCATTAGTTATCCGAATCCATGTGTAGAGTCACTTACAAGTCAAAGCCGTTGATAAGATTTAATCCAACGGCCGAAATTCAAACAATTCGTAAAAGGTCTGAATCCGCGTGGAAAGGCTATTAACCAATCAGATTTCAGATTTTGGATATCAACTCCTTTTCTCACTTACTATTTAAATCCCTTCCCAATTTTCTTCTTCATCACTACTACATTTCTACATCCGAATTTCCAATTCTTCTTTTCTAAACCCTAACCCTAGTTTCATTCCTCTTTTCAAAAAATGGCCAGTGAAGAACCTGTTGTTGTTAACAATGAAGTTGCTATTGAACCGGCTGCTCCTGAACCGGTAAAGAAGAAGAAAATCCACCTGTAGCGGCTAAATCTGGTAAATCTAAAAAAGCCGCTAAAGAACCAAAACCTAAAAAGCCCTCTGCTCCTAGAAAGAAAACTACTGCTGCTCATCCTCCTTATTTTGAGGTAATTAATTATTATTGTTATTTTTTTTGTTGTTGTTAAATGTGTTTAGTTTAATGTGTTGTTAATTATGTTTTAATTTTGATTATGTAGATGATTAAGGAAGCGATAGTGACATTGAAGGAAAGGACTGGTTCAAGTCAATATGCCATACAGAAATTTATTGAGGATAAGGAGAAGAATTTGCCACCTAATTTTAGGAAACTGTTGCTTAATCAGTTGAAAAAATTTGTTGCTTCTGATAAGTTAGTTAAAATTAAGAGCAGTTATAAGCTTCCTTCGGCTCGTTCTGTAGCCGCTGCTGATAAGCCGGCTGATGCTAAGCCTAAGCCTAAGCCCAAGGCTAAAGCAGCTGCTGCAAAGGCAAAGCCTGCTGCTAAGCCCAAGGCTAAAGCCAAGCCTGCTGCCAAGCCTAAGGCAAAACCTGCTGCTAAGGCCAAGCCTGCTGCTAAAGCCAAGCCTGCTGCTGCTAAGCCCAAGGCAAAGCCTGTTGCTAAGGCTAAACCTGCTGCTAAAGCGAAGCCTGTTGCTAAGCCAAAAGCTGCAGCGGCTAAGCCGAAAGCGAAAGCGAAATCTCCAGCGAAAGCAAAGCCGGTTGCTAAGCCAAAAGCAGCAGCAGCAAAGAAGCCGGCGGCTAAAGTAGCAAGGACAGCTACAAGGTCGACTCCAAGCCGAAAAGCCGCGCCGAAAGCAGCAGCAGCAGCTAAAAAGGAGGTGGCTAAGAAGACGCCTGCTAAAGCAGCTAAGTCGCCGGCGAAGAGAGCAGCTTCAACAAGGAGAGGAGGAAGGAAGTAGAAGGATTTGTTTGTGTAGGGGTAGTATTGTAAATTGATGGATCTAGAAGGGTACTTTTGGAGTTTTTGGAAAGTAAAATGAATCTGGTTGTCAATTTTTTTAATATTCTACAGTTTTAGTTTTTTAATGTGTTTTAATTTCGATGTAGGGATTTGGGAACAGTTGTATTATGTACTACTGAATATTTCATTCTACTTTTCTAGTAGTTAATGAGGAAAATTAGTGTTTACTCCCTTAATCTTATTATTATTTGTTGTATTTCAAAGTTACTTTGTAATTTTAAATTATGATCAACCCCCCACTTACATCCCCGAGAATTAGGTAGAACTGTAAGAGGTGGGTTGTAAAGGAAACGTGAACTGGTTATGCCACAAGTATAAGCGGCGTTTTATGCACGCAAATCTAATAATTGCATAACTACGTAAGAAATATACTAACAAACTCTTCATTGGACACGCATTTGTTCATTATCTTTGCTTAAAAAAGTGCTTTCATTTTTTCGAACCCAATTAATTTATGTTAGTAGTGCTGCGTTCAGCATTGCTAGTTACAATTGGGTGTCCATATAATGCATTTGCTCAACTTTATCAAATAGGAGTACGTTACTTCACTTGAACCTTAGAACATTTTGTTTGTGCGTTACTGGTGTGAACATTTCATTTCAGTGTTCATTTATTATTGTTGAAAGTGGCTTTAACATTTTCATGCCTAAAGATTCTACATCAATTACACATGGTTTTATTAGATTGCATGAGGCCTAATAGTTAAGATACTTGTTAAATTAAAACCAAAAGCAGTAAACAGCCAAGTCTGAAAGTGCAATTACACCCTTACTTTCTGAGAAAGAGCCATCCCGCAAAAAACTTGAAGTTAATGAAACTACTAGAATAGAAACAAATTATAATGCAGACTCTTTGCCCACCTGAGCTATTACTCTTTAGAAAAGGGGTGCAAGTCTTCGGCTACTGCTGCACAACATAAGCCTGGTACTTAATTTATTGGATATGCAGTTGACAATGTGAAATCTGAAAATGGTAGTTGGTATTTTACTCTCTATAGCTATTTACCTAGAATACTTTCACATAGTTGCATGCTCGGGTGAAGATAGAACTATTCATCCTGCTAGTCATAAAAGTTAGAGTGTAGAGATTTTGTGGGACTAACGAGCAAGGTAGGTGCATTGGTTTTGTTTATACCTAGCAGTGAGCATTAAAACTCACATTCCTGCTTAAAAATCTTTGTTTCAACAACTATGTTACAGTTTTCCAGCATACTCGGACTTACCTAAACCGCGGCTTGGTTCTTGGCAATCCCAAAATTTCGTGCTTTTCCTCCATTCTTCTGCTTTTGGTATCTCTTATATTTTTTTTTGATGGTAGAATGTACATTGATTGAAATTAAGCTGTGCAGTGAAGAGAGGATTTCAATAATATCATGTCGTTGGTATGCTTTGTGAAGGTTTCTGGATTTACTAGACATTCTATTCATTATTATTGCGACTTTAAATATGTTCTCTAGGTCTTAGTGCTCTTGCAGTTTTAAAGGTGCCATTCGTTGTGGTTGATGAATAGCTTGATTGAATCTTATTTGCTATATCTTGAAACCTTGTAAGAACAATATGGTCAGTATATACCTATCCAGAAAAAGAAGAATGAATAAGCTCAATATGCTATATGGGGAAAGTTGAAACTTGCAAATAAGGTAACATTGTTCATTGATTTGTTTTCTGTCGAGAAAAATGCACTTCCTGTTCTAATTGAAATTTAACCATCGTGTTATGGTTTCCACACTACAATTTGTTCAGAATGAGCCAGTTTAGTGGTTTGCTAGTGATGTTAGCAAAAAATGGAGTCTGTTGGTTCCATTAAAGTCTATAACCCTTTGTTTGCTTTCTCCACCACACATCCGTCTCCTCATCCAAGCCCCGGCAAACTTTCTGCAAGTTTAACACCTCTGATCCTACCAAATGTTGCCCCCGCAACACCTAGAACCTGCTTAGGGTGGGGGGTTTGCAGGATCTGTTCTGGCTCTTAGGGGTGGGGATAATAGAGGAAGGGAGCAAAATTGGGATACCTTGATTCGTAGAAGATTGAAGTATTGCAAGCTGTGGTAGCTTTGCTTGGTTCTTGTAAATTTCCAACTTGGTGTTTAATGAAAAAGTTAAATTACCCAAAAAAAAAAAAAGAAGAAGATTGAAGTGACTCGTATTTTAATAAATTATTATGCTGATATGAGAAGGAGAGAATAAATATAGACATACTTTGGTGTAACGCACATAGCCAATTCTTGATAGCATATACATAGGGATTCATGGCAGAATAGTAGGATTTTCTTTTTCATTCTTTCCTTAGCTAGAACCCAAGGTGCATGTATTATTGAAATAAGATACAAAAAATTTCCTCTATGTTCTCTTTTAACTGCATAGTATCAGTCTATCAGAGCCAGACCGATCGATCGCTTGTTGTTGTGTTCACAATGTTGGCTTCCTGTTTATGCTATCAACGCCCTGGTTCAGTCCTGAGGTTGGGGCAATGTCAAGTCCTACATTGGTTGAGGGAAGATTCTACATCCATTGCATCTGTTAATCTTAGACTGAATGAAGCATAACAGTTAAGATGTTAAATTAAACCAAACACATTAAGCAGCCAAGTCTAAACTAGCAATGCCACTCTTTACTTTTTAGGAAAGACATCCTGCAAAAATCTTGAATTTATGAAACTACAAGAATATGAAATTAGACTCTTTGCCCAACTTGGGCCACTTGTGCCGACTACACTTTAGAAAAAGGCAGTTGTCTTCAGCTGCTGCTGCATTTCCGTGGCACTAAATTTATTGGATGAAATATATCTTTGATAATGTGAAATCTGTTGATATTTGGATAGTTTATTCTCCAACGCTATCTACCTAGAACAGATTCAGTTAGCAGCATGGTGTGGTGAAGATAAAACTTTTATCCTGCTATTCGTAAAAGCAAGCTCAGAGATTTTGTGGGACTAATGAGCTAGGTTAAAGTGTATTCATTGTGCTTATATCTAGTAGTGACTAGTGAGAGGTAAAACTCACATTCCTGCTTAGAAACTATTTGTCAAGAACTAATGTTACCTTCTTTCAAAAAATAAAAAATAAAAAAAACTATTTGTGAAGAGCTATGTTACAGTTGTCAGGTATATTCGGATTTTCCTTCCAAATGCATGTCTTGTTTCTTGGAAATCCTCAAAATTTTGTGCTTTACCTCATTCCGTAATCTTCAGAATTTTGTGCTTTACACTTCCATTCCATCTGCTTCTGGTATTTCTTGCAATTAATTTTGATGGTAGAATGTACGTTGCTTGAAGTTAAGCTGCGCGCTGAGGAGAGTATTTCTATAATAGCATCTGATTGTTATGCTTTGTGAATGTTTTCTCATTAACTACACATTCTATTCATTATTGTCGTGACTGAAGTAAGTTCTCCGGGAAATAAATTTTCTTCGTGCACAGATGAGACAGATGTATGGATGGATCGCCAAGTTGATCAACTTTCTTACCTGGTAGTTTTGGGTTCCATATATTATGGTTGATGAATAGCTTGATATCACTTGATACAGATCTTGTTTGCAATTCTTGAAATTTTGTAAGAAGTATGCTTAATATATACCTGTCCAAAAAAAAGCTCAATATACATGGGGAAAAGTTGAAACTTGTGAATAAGGTAATATTGTTAATTGGTATATTTTCAGTTTGGAGAATTGCATTTCCAGTTTTAGTTGAATTTTAACCAATGTTTATGGTTTCAACACTTTTAACTTTCCGCTTATACAGGAAGAGTCAATATATCTGTGCATCTGCTCAAGTGTTTGCCAATGCATTATTTTATTAGAACTTTGAACATATAGTTTGTGCGTCACTGAGGTGAACATTTCATTTAAGGTGTTCATTTATTATAGTCGAAAGTCTAACATTTTCATGCCAAAAGATTCTACATTTATTGCATATGGTTTATCTTAGACTGTGAGAGGCGTAGTAGTTAAGATGTTAAATTAAACCAAAAGCAGTAAGCAGGCAAGTCTAAACTTGCAATTTTACTAGAATAGGAAAGACATCTATCTTGAATTTATGGAACTAGTAGAGTTTGAAACAAATTATAATACTGAGACTCTTTGCCCAACTTGGGCCACTTGTGCTGACTACTCTTTAGAAAAAGGTGAATGTCTTTGGCTGCTGCAGATGATAAGCGTGGCACTAAGTTTATTGATGAATATATAGTTGACAATGTGAAAGCTGAAAATGGTAGTTGGTAACTTACTATCTAAAGCTATCTACCTAGAATAGTTTGAGTTAGTTGCATGCTCTAGTGAAGATAAAACTATTCATCCTGCTATTCATAAAAGCTAGCATGTAGATTTTGTGGGACTAATGAGCAAGGTTAAGGTGCATTGATTTTGTTATACCTAGCAGTGAGCATTAAGACTCGCATTCCTGCTTAAAAATCTTCGCTTCAATAACAATGTTACAGTTGTCCAGTATAGTAGGATTAACCTCCGAAAGGGTGACTTGTTTCTTTGCAATCCTCAGAATTTCATGCTTTTCATCCATTCCTTCTGCTTTTGGTATCTCTTGTAAGTATTTTATGGTAGAACGTACATTGATTGACGTTAAGCTGCTAGCTGAGGAGAGGATTCCTATGATAACATCTCACTGTTATGCTTTGGGACGGTTTCTTCATTTATTAGAAATTCTGTTCATTATTTTCGTGACTATAAGTATGTTCTCTGGGTCTTACTGCATACCAAGCTTTCGTCGTGGTTGATGAATAGCTTGATATCGTTTGCTGTTTCTTTGAAACTTTGTAAGAACAATATGGTTAATATACCTATCCAAAAACGAAAAAAAAGAAACTCAATATACTACATGGGGAAAGTTAAAACTAGCGGATAAGGTAACGTTTTTCATTTGTCTGTTTTCTGTTGAGAATATTGCACTTGCAGTTCTAATTTAAATTTAGCCAATGTGTTATGGTTTCAACACTTTCTAACTTTCAGTTTGTGCAGAATGAGCCAATTTAGTGCTTCTGCTTGTGATATTAGTCAAAAATGGAATCTGCTGGCTCCATCGAATCTGTAATTTCTTTCTCTACGACTCATCTGTCTCCTCATCCAAGCCCGGGCAAACTTTCTGCAAGGTGCACAACTCTGATCCTACCAAATGTTGCCCCCAACAGCTGGAACCTGCTTGGCGGTGAGGGGCTTGCAGGATCTGTTTCTAGCAGGTACTATGTGGCTGGAAATGTTTCCCTAAACTGGGTTACCATGATTGGTAGAAGATTGAAGTTGTCTCGTATTTTAATAAATGGCTATGCTGATCGGAATCCTGTTAGAGAATGAATATGGTCATACTTTGGTGTAATGCACATAGACAATTATTGAATATTGATTGCATATACGTAAGGGTTCATGGCAGATTTATAGGATTTTCATTTTTATTTTCTTAGTTAGAACCCAAGGTACATGTACGTATAGCTCTTACTTCTTGAAATAAGATGCAAGGAAATTCCTCTATGCTCTCTTTTAACTTAATAGTATCAGTCTATCAGAGCCAGACCCATGCAATGTTGAACCCCGTTTATGTTATCCACACTCGAATTCCAGTCCTGGGCTTGGGAGAGTGTCAAGTCCACATTGGTTGAGGGAAGATTCTACATCTATTGCAGACGGTATGGCTGATCTTACACTGAATGAAGCATAACAGTTAAGATGTTAAATTAAACCAAACGCTCTAAGCAGCCAAATCTAAAGTTGCAATCACACTCTTTACTTTCTAGGAAAGACATCTTGTAAGACAGACACTCTTTGCTAGCTTGGGCTACTTGTGCTGACTACTCTTTAGAAAAAGGTGAAAGTCTTTGGCTGCTGCAGATGATAAGCGTGGCACTAAGTTTATTGGATGAATTATATAGTTGACAATGTGAAATCTGTAAATGGTATTTGGATATATTAGTCTCTAAAGATACTTACCTAGAATAGTTCCAGTTAGTGGCATGCTCTTGTGAAAATATAACTATTTATCCTGCTGGTCATATAGAAACAAGCATATAAATTTTGTAGGGCTAATTAATGAGCAAGGTTAAGGTGTACTAATCATGTTTATACCTAGTAGTGAGCAGTAAACCTCACATTCCTGCTTAAAAAATCTTTTTCTCAGGAACTGTGTTACAGTTGTCCTGTATACTAGGATACCTTCCAAAAGCGTGTCTTATTATTATTTTTTGAACAGGTAAGTAAATTATATATTAATAACGAAAAAACTTAGCACCAAGCTGGTATTAAGGTAGTACAAATGTGAAGAGTCCTTCTGTACAAAACAAAAAGAAGGAAAACTGCCGTTAATGCCCTGCACTTGAAAAGATTCTATGAAATGTAACATACTATTTTCATCCTTAATATCCTGTAAATTACACCGAAAAGCCATAAGCCATAAGCACTTGTATTTAAGCTGCTGTACACAGTGGTGGAGCCACATGGCGGCCAGGGTGGTCAAGGTGACCACCCTTCGCTGAAAAATTATACCGTGTACGTGGGTTAAATTTAACTATTTATGACTAAATAATTACATTTTGAACACCTTTGACATAACTAATACTACTAGTCTAGTGGTGTAGGGTGGTCAAATTTAGCTAAACAACCCGGGATGAAATCCCATCTTACACATTTTAAAGTTTTTTTTGAAGCTTGAACACCCTTGAAAAAAATTCTGGCTACGTCACTGGCTGTACACGAACTTTCTTCCCTTCAAAGCATCTGGCATTTCGTTCCATCCATAAACTCCAGCATATGCAAGGGGGGACGGTGCTCCAAATTTTCTGTAGTGGTTTGCTTATCCCCTGTAGAACCAGCAGTTTAGTACGTCTTTGATAGTGTATGGCAGCACAGTGTGTATGTTGAAAAGGTTGAAGAAGAGTGTCCAAATCTTTCTAGCCACAGGACAGTGCAAAAAAGGTACTGCCAGTCTCCACTTCACTATTACACATGAAGAACCTACTACATATCATCACTCCCCTTCTCTGTAGATTATTGTGTGTAAGGCAAGCATCATGAGTCGCCAGCCACATGAAACCTTCCAAAAACGTGTCTTATTTCTATGCAATCCTCAAGATTTTGTGCTTTACT
Organism: Petunia secreta; assembly: GCA_029990175.1. NCBI lineage: Eukaryota > Viridiplantae > Streptophyta > Magnoliopsida > Solanales > Solanaceae > Petunia > Petunia secreta. The sequence continues at coordinate 158,402 of JARKIP010000096.1, forward strand.
TCCATTCATTCTGCTCTGCATTCTCTTGTAATTAGTTTTTATGGTAGAACGTACATTGATTGAGGCTAAGCAATCAACGTAGTGAAAGGTCGGTTTGAAGAAATGTGAAGCAGCGATTTATGCATGCAAGTCTGATAATTGCATAACTACGTAAGAAATATACTAACAAGCTCTTTTTCGAACCGAGTATTTGGTCATCATCTTTGCTTAAAACTGGATTATTACTAGCTTAAAGTGCTTTCAAACTTGTAACTTGTCATTGGAATGAAGCAGAAGATCCATATTATTTTTAATGTCTACTATATCATCTGTGCATTCGCTTAAGTGTTTCCAATGCATTACTTCGTTAGAACTTTGAACATTTGTTTGTGCGTTACTTATGTGGCCATTGATTTAAGATGTTCTTTTATAGTCAATTTCTTAAAATTTTCATGCTGAAATATGTGACATCTATTACATATGGTTTTATCTTATTGGATGAGGTATAATTGTATGATGTTAAATTTAAACCAAAAGCAGTAGCAGTGAAGTCTGAACGTGTAATTACACTCTTTACTTTCTCGGAAAGACATCCTTCATAGATCTTGAATTTATGAAACTGCTAGAATAGGAAACAAATTTATAATCCAGAGACTCTTTGCCCAGGCGCTTGTGCTGACTACCCTTTAGAAAAAGGTGAAAGTCTTTGGCTGCTGCAGGAGGTGATTAACATGATACAAGATTTATTAGATCGATTATATAGTTGACAATCTGAATTCTGAAATTGGTGTTTGCATTTTTACTCTATAAAGCTATCTACTTAGAATTGTTTCAGTTAGTTGCATGCTCGGGTGAAGATAGAAGTTAGAACTGTTCATCCTGCTTGTCATTAGAGCAAGCATAGAGGTTTTGTGGGACTAATAAGCAAGGTTAGGATGTTTAATTGTGTTTATGTTTAGTAGTGAGCAGTAAAACTCACCTTCCTGCTTAAGAATCTCTATCTGAAGAACCATGTTACAATTGTCCAGTATATTCGGATTTACCTTCCGAAAGCGTGACTTTTTCTTGGCAATCCTCAATGCTGTGCTTTTTTCCATTCCTTTTGCTTTTGATATCTCATGTTATTATTGTTGATGGTCGTACATTGATTGAAGTTTAGCTGCAAGCTGAGGAGAGAATTTCTACAATAACATCTCACTGTTATGCTTTGTGAAGGTTTCCCAGTTTAGTAGACAATATTTATTATTATCATGACTATAAGTATGTTCTGTAGGTCTTACTGCATATATCAAGCTTTCATAGTGGTTGATGAATACCAGTGTCTTGATAAGGATCTTGTTTGCTATTTCCTGAAACTTTGTAAGAACAATGTGGTCAGCATATACCTATCTGGAAAAGAAATGAAAGAAGGTCAATTTACTACATGGGGAAAAGTTGAAACTTGTGAATAAGGTAGCATTACATTGGTTTGTTTTCTGTTGAGAAATTTGCACTTCCAGTTCTAATTGAAATTTAGCCATTGTGTTGTGGTTTCAAAACTTCTAACTTTCAGTTTGTACGGAATGAGTCAATTTCGTGCTTCTGCAAGTGATGTTAGCCAAAATTGGAATCTGTTGGCTTCATTTAAGTCTGTGACCCTTTGTCTGCTTTCTGCACCACCCATCTGTCTCCTCATCCAAGCCTGGGCAAACTTTCTGCAAGCTGCACAGCTCTTATCTCTACCAAATGTTGCCCCCGCAACACCTAGAACCTGTTTGGCAGTTGGGGGTTTGCTAGATCTGTTTCTGGCTCTTGAGGGGGGGGGGGGGGGGTGTAATTGAGGGAGCAAATGCTACATGTACTATGTGGGTGGAAATTTTTCCCTAAATTGGGTTACCTTGATTCTTAGAAGATTGAACTGTCTCATATTTTAATAATTGACTGTGCTGATTTGGATCATGTTAGAGAATGAATATAGACATACTTTGGTACAATGTCCATAGCCAATTAGTGCTAGCATATACGTAGGGATTCATTGCAGATTTATAGGATTTTCTTTTTTTGTTCTTCCCGTAGTTAGAACCCAAGGTACATGTATTTATAGCTTAGAACCCAAGGTACATGTAGTTATAGCTCTTCTTGAAATAAGATACAAGGAAATTCCTTATGTTCTCTTTTAACTTAATAGTATCAATCTAAGCAGACACATCGATCCCTAGTTGTTGTGTTTACTATGTTGGGCCCTTGTTTATGCTATCTATGCTCCTGTTCCAGACCTGGGCTTGGAGGAGCATCAAGTCCCACATTGGTTGAGGGAAGATTCTAATTCTGTTGCATATGGTTAATATTAGACTGAATGAGGCATAACAGTTATGTTGTTAAAATAAACCAAGCGCATTAAGTGGCCAAGACTAAACTTGCAATCACATCTTTACTTTCTGGGAATACACATCCTGCAAAAATCTTGAAAACAACCTCTCCACCTTGGTGGGGGTAAGGTCTGCGTACATCTCACCCTCCCAGACCCCAATTGTGAGAGATCACCGGGTATGTTGTTGTTGTTGTTGTTGTAGTACATTTAGCAGCCAAGTCTACACTTGCAATCATACTCTTTAAATTTTAGGAAAGACATCCTGCAAAAATCTTGAATTTACGGAACTACCAGAATAGGAAACAACTTATAATCCGTAGACTCTTTTCCCAACTTGGGCCACTTGTGCTGACTACTCTTTAGGAAAAGGCAGTTGTCTTCGGCTGCTGCTGCATTAGCTTGGCACTAAATTTATTGCATGAATTATATAGTTGACAATGTGAAATCTGAAAATGGTATTTGGATCTTTTTTCTAAATCTATTTACCTAGAGTAGTTTCAGTTAGTTGCATGCTGTGGTGAAGATAAAACTTCTATCCTGCTATTCATAAAAGCAAGTTCAGACATTTGTGGGACTAATGAGCTAGGTTAAGGTGTATTGTTTGTGTTTATGCCTAGTAGTGAGAGGTAAAACTCACATTCCTGCTTACAAAAATATCTTTCAAGAACTATGTTACAGTTGTCAGGTATGATAAGATTTACCTTCCAAAAGCGTGTCTTGTTTCTAGTAAATCATCAGAGTTTTGTGCTTTACCTCCATTCCATCTGCTTTTGTATCTCTTGCAATCAATTTTGATGGTAGAATGTACGTTGATTGAAGTAAAGCTACACGCTGAGGAGGGGATTTCTATAATAGCATCCCGTTGTTATGCTTCGTGAAGGTTTTGGCGTGAACTACAAATTCTGTTTGTTATTGTCGTGACTAATAGTATGTTCTCTATGAAATAGTATTTCTTTGTGCTCATAGGTGAGACAGATGTACGGATGGATCACCAAGTTGATAATTCTTCTTACGTAGTAGTTTTATGGGTTCCATACATTATGGTTGATGAACAGCTTGATATTGAATTACTACAGATCTTGTTTGCTGTTTCATGAAATATTGTAAGAAGAAATGTATGGGGAAAAGTTGAAACTTCCGAATAAGGTAATATTCTTCATTGATTTGTTTTCAGTTGGAAGAATCGCATTTTCAGTTTTAATTTAGTTTTAGCTAATGTGTTATGGTTTCAACATTTTTAATTGTCAGCTTATACAGGAAGAATCAATTTAGTACTTCTGCTTGTGATGTTAGCCAAAAATAGAATCTGTTGGCTCCATTAAAGTTTGTAACACTTTGTTCATTTCCTCCACTATGGCACTACCCATCTTGTCTCCACATCCAAGCCCGGAAAACTTTCTGCAAGCTGCTCAATTCTGACCCAACCAAATGTTGCCCTCCCAACACCTAGAACCTGCTTCAGGGGGGTGGGCGGGGGGGGGGGGGGGGAGGGGTTGCAGGATCTGTTTCTAGCTCTTAGGGCTGGGCATAGTAAAGGAAGGATCAAAAGAGCAAGGGATCTGTTTCGGGCTTTTCTCTATTCTTTCTGCTTTTGGTATCTCTTGTAATTTTGTTATGGTAGAATGTACATTGATTGAAGTTAAGCTGCACGTTGAGGGGAGGATTTCTATAATAACATCTCACTCTTATGCTTTGTGAAGATTTGCCCATTTACTAGACATTCCATTTTTTTATTATCGTGAATATAAGTATGTTCTCTAGGTCTTACTGCATATACCAAGCTTTCATTGTGGTTGATGAATAGCTACAGATCTTTTTGCTTGAACTTTGTAAGAACAATGTGGCCAACATATACCTATCCAGAAAAAAAAGAAGCTCAATTATTACACGGGGAAAAGTTGAAACTTGTGAATAAGGTAACATCGTTCATTGCTTTGTTTCTGTTGAGAAAATTGCACTCCAATTCTAATTGAAATTTAGACAATGTCTTATGGTTTTAACACTTTTTACTTTCAGTTTGTACAGATTGAGTCGATTTCGTGCTTCTGCTAGTGATGTTAGCCAAAACTGGAATCTGGTGGCTCCATTACAGTCTGTAAGCCTTTGGTTTCTTTCTCCACCACCCCATCTGTCTCCTCATCCAAGCCCGAAAAACTTTCTGCCAGATGCACAACTCTGATCCAACCAAATGATGCCCTCCCTACCTGGAACCTACTTGCCGGGAGGGGGGGTTGCAGGATCTGTTACTGGCTCACAGGGCTGGGGATAATGGAGGAAGGGAGCAAAGACTAGCAGACATGATGTGGCTGGAAATGTTATAGGGGCTGCAGGTGCGGTTTGCAAGAGAGACATGGAAAAGGCGTATGATCATGTAAGCTGTTCTTTTCCATTAAATATTCTGAAGCTTATGAACTTTGGAGAGAAGTGAATTCTGTGGATTTCTCTGTGTATTTGTACTGTCACTTTTTCCAATCGTGATAAATGGTGGCCTTGAGGGTTACTTTAAGTCCCAAAGGGACTTAGCAAGGAGACCCTATTTCTCCTTATTTGTTCGTCATGGTGGCGAGGTGCTTAATCTGATGTTTAAAAGAGCTGAGACTTTGGGGAGGATCAGGGGATTGGTATTTGGTAATAATAAAGTGGAGCAATGAAGGTAGTTGTTTCATATGTCATATATGCTTAGCTGTATGCTTTATTCCTGTGCGAAGCTTATAGAGAAAAGCTCTGTATTTAAGAGCCCTTTTGGGAAAGCTTAAAAGTGACTTAAAAGCACATATATGCTTATAAGTCCATTAATGGGTGTTTGGTAACTCGAAAGAGTCATGGGCTTATAAGCACTTTTGTGCTTAAAATAAGTCAAAAGTGAGAAGTTAGAAAATCTTAACTTTTCAAAAGTGACTTATAAGCAACTTATGACTAATAAGCTACTTAAAATAAGTTCACCCAAACAGGCTCTATGAGTGATATTACTTGCTTTTGAAGCTGTCTTTGGACTTAAAACTAATATGGCAAAGAGCAACGGAGTTCGAACTGTATAAGAGAGAATCCATTTTAGCTCGAATCGTTTGTAGGGGAACAGCATCCTATGTCGTACGTCCTCTGATCCTTTTGACGAAAGAGTGTACAAGGAATTGAAATATTTCTGCAATGTATTTTTACATCCTATAGCTTCAGCAGATCGCATTGCCAGATCTAAAAACATACTTATCCATGGCACCAATGCTAAGTAGGCGTTTGTCCATATAAATTTTTTCAAATATTTGGCAATTTTGTTCCAAATAAGTGTTAGTTTATCATATTGGTTCATTGTTTCAGCTTCAACTTGAAGTAGAGATTTTGAAGTTTGAAAAACAGATTTTCACTCACAGAATGTCAATTTTTGTTCCAAGTGATCAGATTAACTTGGGTCAGCGGAGACCATTACTTTAACAATCAGTCTTTGGATGTGGGGGTTTACCTCATCTGAAGTTACTCGGTGGCACTTGAATGTGAAGTTGGTAACCAAGTGAGAATATGGCTTAAACTAACTCTTTTCCATTAATGTTGATAGCTGTGATAGGTAGTCAACAGATATTATGGGATGTAAAGTGGAGGTCGTCTTGGTATTTGGCAAGGGGTGGTTGAAAGGTCTGAAAAGAAATTGAGCCCATGGAAGAAACAACTAATCATCTGGAGGCAGGCTCACCTTGATTAATTGTGCCACCCAGCCTTGGCACCAAGTTTTGCCCACAATGACACCATGCCTCCACAGGCTGCTTTGCGTCTCAAGGCATCTTAACATTTCACATCACACCCAAGTGCTGTACTCCACACTTAGGTCAGACGACACTTATATTGGCATTGTCACACACATGTTGTTCACCAAAGCTCGCAAAGGTCAATAAAATCAGACCTGGATAGAGCAGAATGGTCCAGGAGATTCATACAGCCAGCTAAACTTGTTAAAACTCCATTAATGGAGGTGCGAAAGCTTAAGGAACAAGAGAGCTAGTGAGAGAATTTCTTTAATATCTTCTTAGCTCAAGATTGTTACAAAGGAATGAAAACTGAATAGCTTGTGCTCTAAGCTACTGCTATTTATACACTAATACTAATCAATCTACTCCACTAACTTATCCAGCTAACTAACTTCCAGCTCATCAGTGCTGACTAGGATAACTAACTAACTAATCCTAACTGCTAACTCTTAACTGCTGAATTAAGTCTTCTCAACAAAACTGATGTGGGATTGAGCCATGGTTTATTGATCTTTACTTGGAGTTGCAGAAATGCTTCCTCTTTTGATCCATTGAATGCTATATCTCATTTGAGATGAATTATGTAACAATAGCTCAGGCTTGAGGGGTTGTATATTCTTCAGAGACTAAGGTAGGGATTACGAGATTCTCCACTCTCAGCTTTATTATACTGGAAACATGGAAAATAGAAAATGCTTCAATGTTGCCACAGTAATTTAAATAAAGGTATAAAATTTCGGAGTCGACAAACCATGCAACTAAACATTGCCCAAGGATTTTATCTCAAGTTAAATGCCAGATGAAATTAGCTGAGTTAAAAAGGATAACTCTGAAACCTAGTAAGTAACTTAATTCGACCATCCAATTATTCCAGACTACTTGTTGGATATGCGAATTGTGTAACTGATATTGTTGCTTCTGTTTTGGACAAATCAATAAAAATTCATTAACGTGTCTTATCTTGTTAACTTGAATAGGTTTTACAGATGGCGCTTCAACTACAGCATCATGCTAAGCTGCTGACAGAATTATCGTTATTGAACTGGAATATATTTCATATGATTCCCACTTAAAAGGTGTAATTAGCAAGGAGTGGTTATGCTATTTGTAGCCTCATCTTCCTCCTTTATAAATGCCTAATCATCTAGTTTTATTTTGTGCTTTAATATTCAATTTGTTATCAGATTCTTCTGAACTCTTATTGTGAAGAAAAAGTTCTGCAGGATATGTATCTTTTTGATGCTCATATCTTCAGAAACTGATTTTCTAATGCTCACGGATAGTAGAACTTTAACACAAGACATTCAATTTCCTCTGTCAAACTTATCCTCGAATATGATCAGTGTACGAAGATGCCATTCAATAACTAGTATTACATTGATTGAAGAAAACTAGGATGTCCTTGTTTATATCTCCTATTTGCTAGCAACTACCCCAAAAGAAAGAGGAAAGGGTCTTCATCTGTAGAGCATGTTTGAATTGACTAGTAGCTGGTGAGAGATTCTCACATTATAGCACAAGCATATCACTTGTATAGACAGTTGGTATTCAGTAAGCATACTTGCTGGACTGTATTTAGCGTGAGCCACTGAAATCGTATTTAGTGAATCCTACTCTTCCTAAAGCAAGTTTTCTTACCCTACTTTTCGCTATGCCTGCTCTCTCCCCTATCAAAAATAACGTAAATTTATCATATTTTCCTTACCCGAGTTCAATGGATCTAACAATGTGTGAATCTAGACATTGTTTATTAAAAGTTAGGTTACTAGAGGTTCTCTTCTTTCTTCACATGGTGTGCGAGTCTCAGAGCCTCTGCGATGCCTGCCCAGTCAGTTTCTTCTTTTCCAGAAGCTGTTGACATGAACCTCTATTTTCTTACTATTTGAATGCATACTTTTGAACCCATTTGGAGGCGCTTCTAATTCAGCTGAATAGTTTTTTAATTCATGCAGTTGAATCTCTTCGCTTCCTCTTTATGCTAAAGTTGGAAGTTCTAAGAGTCTATCATTAGGAAAAATTATGTTGTTTGATACAAATGGTTTAGTGGAATTGAAATGATAGACTCTGTAATAGTAGAAAAACTCAATGTTACTGAAGAGTAATAATGTAAAGAAGTGGAACACTTCTGGTTCTGATTAAGTAATTGGACAGGACAACAGTTTTTTAGGAATATTTCAGAAAATGAGCTGGATTTGAGGAGGGCCTCATTAGTTGAATAAGAGTTGATCAAGGCTAAATATCACAAAGACAAAATTCGAAATACTTATTGTTGTTTGAGGAAGGTAAACAAAGTTTTTTTTTCCAGAAATTAGCCAATGCAATAGATATAACCACATTGACAGATTAGTAGCGTGTTAGTAGTGAATGGGAGACTGAACTACATTAACCAGTAATTGGTGAATGGGGAGTTTAGTTGAGGATTATGAGGATATTAAAAAAAAGAAAGACTTTGAGATTTTATAAGCTTTTTCAAGGGAAACTGAAGTTTGAAGAGTTATTCTGAATAATGGCGACCTCCAGGTTATAAGTGTAGAAGAAAGAGCGGCCACAAATCTTTCTCTATGGAAGAGGTTGAGCTTACAGTAAGAAATTGTGAAGCACGGATATCTGGCCTCTGCCATTTATTAGATCGTTTTAGGAGGTCCTGGACTTTAGAACAAGCTATTTAATTTTTACAGCATGATAGTGGGGTTGTTTATGACCTACCTATACCTCTTGTTTTTCTCCTTTCTGAATAAGGTAACCATTGATGCTGTAGCTTGTTGGATTCACATAATCCCAAGAGTTGGCGTTAACACTTTGCTGAGGAACAAAGCCTTGTGTTTGTTTTTCTTCACCCTTGACAGTCTTTCTTCCTTGCCTTGGGTTTCACAGAATCCAATTTTATGAGATATTGCAGCTAGTCTCTATTAGATGTCTTGGTAGATTTCCTCTTTAGCAAATACTCCTATGATGATTAAGTTTGAGTATAAAATCATTGCTAATCTACTGTAGGAGATCTTGGAAAAAGACTATAAAAAATTATTTCTAAATCCGAGAATGTTGGAGGCAAATAACCGATGCAGTACTCATTCTCGACGAAATATTTGATATTTGAATGTTGTGCGCCACTAGTAGCTACGTTTCTGAAATTCTTTCAGTAGAATTGTGTTTCATGGTCAATAATATGATGACATTTTATTTAAAGATTCTTCAGATATTGCAGCTTCCAATTGAGCATCGTGGATTACAGTAGATGAACAAATCTGCCTGCAGTTTAGGTAAGGCACTCCCTTTATCCCAAGCCATTCTTGTTCGTCTTTGCTTAATGGTAAGCCTTCACCCTTAATCCTTATCTAAGAGCTCAGTTCTTGAGATATTGCAGCTTCCAATCGAGTATCCTGGACTTATGATCACATGTTGGTTATATCGAGACTTATTCATGTCAGTCCAGTTATTTCTAGTTTAAAGGATGTTTTTGCCATGACTATGCATCTCCTCAATGGTGCCTTGAGAAAGCATGCATATAACATATATGATACTTATACAATCTAAGAATCAGCAGAATGGGTCTAGAAAAAGAAATGTAAAGAGTTTGAACATTGCACACACGATGGACATATGGTATACTCCTATAAGGGTATCTTCATGGCAGACCTGCGTGCAAGAATGAACATATACCTGTCAATACTTACGGGTCGTTTGGTTGGGAGACAAGTCATGCCAGATTATATTAAACAATTACTATGAGATTATTGTATGTTTGGAGAAGCGCACATGTGTCATTCTGTTATTCTATTATGGGATTAGCAAAACTTGTACTGTTATTAATAGAGTAATATATAAAAGTAATATCACGATTGTGATATAAATAATCATGTGATTACTCATCCCGAATCAAAACTTGTATCAAATATGGAATAAATAACTTCGCATATGTGAGCTTGCTTACATTGTCGATCTTAAGCCCGAATAAAGTAGGAGGGCTGCGGTAAGTCAGCAGCCAGTGCAAAACTTTGTCAAATAACGATGAACTCTCTTGATACGTATTGTATGATAGTCCCTTATCCCACAAGGCAAATGAGTTAGCTAGCGTTTGGACATAGATTTGGTTAAAATTTGGGAATTTCAGTTTTTGAGGTTGAGTTTGAAAAAGAAAATTTGGAATTTGAAGTTATGTTTGAACATACATTTTACTTGGAAAAAAAAGTAGAAGTTTGTGAATGGAAAAAATATTTTTCCCAAAAAATTTAGTTTTTGGGAATTTGGGATCTTGGATTTGAAAACTTGTCAAATTCTATAAACAACACCCTTTTTCCAAAAATCCCTAAAAGTTGACCCCAAAAATTGTCCAAAAATTATAAACAAACTGGGGCTTAATATGGCACGAACTGGTGGAGGTCCCGTCCTACCTTTACCTACTGTGAAGGAAGAGCACCTTATTTTTTTTCTTATTCTGGCTACATTTGCTTATAGTGACCATATTCTTCAGAACTTTGGCCTCAGCCAAGTTTTGGCGGATTCATCAAAATTTTTGAACAAATGAATTTTCGACAGAGTTGTTAAAACTTGTATAGAATTTTGAGGGTCTATTAAGCTTGAATTATGAGACTAGTTTTGATCAAATTTAAATTACATTGACAAAATTTAAACAGCCCAGCACCAAAGGAGCGTCGAGAAATTTTCTGGCTGGTAACCTAGTGGCGTGCATCATTAGTTACATTTCCAAATCAGTGGAATTAAGTCTTAGCTCGCCCAAAACTATAAGGCTAGCGCTATGTTAGAGAGTTGGCATTAGCTTAGTTAAGCAATAGGGGTATGCTGTAGTAGATATTGACAGAGTCTATGCCAGCACTCCGTACGAAAAGCAAATTCTACAGTGTGTAGCGGTGAGCCGCCTGTCATGCATCCTTCTTCTCCTTTGCCGACTGCCTAGTTATAATGATGAACCAAGTACTGCTTAGCATGGAAACACTACTTTGCCGCCTGAATTTGGCTGCTGCTTGTTGAGCTAGCTAGCTAATAACCTATGGCTTACCTGATAAAACTCAAACACCTTTTTCATTGTAAAATGAAACCTACCTGACTTAGGATGTGGTGAGATAATGTTACCACTTTCTTTATCCTTAACTAAAAAGTAATCCTATTGAATGGAGCTTATGAACGAAGAAATTCTTTAGAAAAGTATTTTTCACTTTAATGAGTTATATGTGGTGTGAATTCAAATTAGTTGATCACTAATACATGATTATTGAATACTGAATGATTAAAAAAGTTATGATGTTACCAAAAATTTGCATAACGGACTATTATTTCATGATTTAATTGGATAATTGTCTTTGTACTTGAGAATTCAATAGTACTAAGAACTCGTATAGATAACTTTTCACTTTTTTTTTTTTAAAATCATGTTTGTCCATAAAATTTTATCAACTTTTTGAAATTTTTTTAAAGTTTTTTCAAAAAATAACTTTTTCCACTCACAGAAGTTGTATTTTTTCCAAGTAAAATATATCTACAAATATACCTTCAACTTTTATATCTAAATTTTCAAACTCTAACTTCGAAAACTCTTTTTCCAAAAGAAGTTGGTATTTATGGCCTAACGGCTACTAAGAAATAATGTACTATAGATAAGTTATAAACGTGGCCACCTTAAAGTTTCTAAATGACACTTATTTCTCACATTATCGACATTATGGTTCAACGCTTTTACTCGTACTTACTGCAGCTAGTTTGCTATTCTAGCCAAAGATCTGGATACTATAGGTGAATTGACCGGCCGGTCAACGAAAATTGGAAATGAAATGAAGAAATCTTCGCCAGCTTTTATTAGTGGGTGGGTAGATAGCTTGAAGAGAGCTGCAAATTATGAAACAAATTACTTTCTCCTTCTCCCATATAGGCTCTACCTATAAACTTTGATTTGGATGCTAAAATTGTCCAGTCTCGTGGTTCTTGGTTTGCCCATACGTCATCCATTTTCGATTCCAATTAATTTAGACTTCAACTAAACACTACTCCTATTCCTATATATGGAATTCGTATGAATAACCATTCATGCACAAGAGCTTTAGCCTATGTTGAATTGTTTGCACGCGCTTAATTTCATAGCACAACTCAAAATTTCACCAAATATAATGATCTTTATGAGCAAACATAAACTTGTTGAGATGGTGCTGAAATTTGTGACGAAAAGCTTTACCGCTCTTTTTGAAAAACTTTTGCAGTAAAACAGCATTGGAGAAACTTATTGAAATTATTTTTACAAAGGTGTTTAAAAAAAATTGAAGAACTCTTCTTTGAACTATTTTTCAATTTCGTTAAAGTTGAAAAAGAAACTCACCTTTTAAAAGATAACCTAAAATAAAAGTGTTTGGAAATTAGATTCGGGCACCCATATAGGTCAACCATATCCATGATAACATAATTAGAATATATAATTTATTATATATTTACTAATTATATAAATTAAAAAGGAAGGAAAAGACACAACTGTTAGGAAGAGTCCTGAACAGTTGTGTCACTTAGAAATAATAAAAAGAAGCTTCTTTTTCAGAAAAAAAGTGACGCTGTCTTCTTCCTCCCTAGAAAATCTTTCTTCTTTTCAAATTCCTTAAGTTTGTGTGGAAGATTTTTGTGAAGATTTCTTCTCCGAATAATGGAACAGTCTTCTGTAACAGGTACGACCTTAGACTGTGAACTACATAATGTAGTTTGTATTTCTATAATATGTTATTACACCATCAACTAATGAAACAAATACAGTTAGAATCTGAGCGAATTGTATGTTCTCAGATTGTGTATAATCCTTTTTTGGTATCAGTACCCGAGTTATTTGTTTCCCAGTCCATGATTATAAAGTAATTTTCTGTTTTGGTTGATCCTGAAACACGTTGAAAAGGTTCAACTGAATCGATATTTTATTTTGGTGTTCTATGCAATGGTAGAGCCGAAGATACTATTACTGAAGGGTGATGCCGTTAATTTTTTGTTTTGTTGGGATTGCGTAGACCAATCTGCTGAATTTGCTAATGAAACTCAAATTGTGTGGATGCTTATAACTTCAGTTATCACCACTTTAATTATCCTTCCTTTTTGGCATTATTAAAAGATGTTTTTTCTGAACTTGCAATTTTTTTTAGTTTTGTTTGCCAGTGTCCATGGGAAGATTTGTTTTCCTTATTTTGCGTGAACCATGGTGGTGAATCTTGATTTCTATGGAGTCAAACTTTCATATATATTTTTTTTAACACTTTACTTCTCTGCAATTTTTAAGTGGAGTATGTGGTTCAATCCATGTGCCATTAAAAAAACAAAAATAAAGGATAGTACTATGCCATACTGATGATTCACTAATGGATCTTTGTGGTCTTCATGGTGAAAAGCTTACCCATATTTCCTTTCACATGTATGAAGTCTGCATCACTTGAATTCAAAGAAACACGTGTAATTTCCAATGTCTATGTATTGACAATTCTAGAATTTAGTTTCTAGTGTTTCTTTGTGGTCACGGTTGAATCCCCATAATTTTTATGGTCTCCAAAGAAATAGGAATTAAAAAGTTCCTAAATTATAGACTCAGTGTTGAAGTCCCGGAATTTAATTGATTTGTGCAATTAATTGTGCTATATATGGATTTTGTATAAGTCACAAAAGAAGAGATATTTCAGAAAATTATCCACACTTATCGAAGTTTTTTTTGGCTAAAAACTTGGTTACTTGATCTGAATATGTACATGTGTGTGTATAAATTTGTGGTGAATCTTATTTTCTTCAATGTGTTACGGAAAGAAAAGCATCATGCCAAGGTGTCATGAGGGCTTGTGTACTTATATAATTTTTTTTTAAATAATACTTTATATTTAGCTTTATCAAGTATTTTAATATTTGTTATAGAATCTACACTTATTTAGTCTTGAATTTCAGTTTTTAAGACGAGTATTCTTTTAATAATTGATTATGTTAGATTTATCGAATATTAGAATTTGGATGATGATTGGGAACATAGTGAACTTTCGATTCCAAATCTAATATGAAATAAATATTAACATAGTTAATTATTTAAAGAATTTGTATGCATATGAATTTTAGGCTCTAAAATAGTACATTAGTTGTCTCAATATAGTTTATACTTGGTAATATCAATATGTCAACTGCTATTAGAATATTGTCCCGAGCTTAACAAAAGGTGTTAACTGTGACAATAAAATTCAGTATGTCCTAAAAGAGCAAGAGGCTCTTGAGACGTTAGATATGTCTGCGACGTCTCCTGAGAGTAGCAATACATTCTATTATAGTTGGTACATTATGATATCTGTGATCCAATTATGAAATTGTTTCAAGTCAGTTACTTATATCCCATATAAGTTATGGGTAGATGAAAATCCAATTTTTTTTTTTCTAATGGGTTTGTGCTACTACTGTACATGAACTTTTTTCCCACTTGAAAAACTAGTTCCAAGAGAAATGATGTGTATATTTCTATGATACTCCATAAAGTTTAAGGTTTATATGTTCATATGTGAACAAGATAGTGGCACTATAACTGAATTTGAATCACATGATGTTGCATATTTCTTAGCTTATATTTTTCCTAAGTAGGGTGAGACAAGTTATGACTTGCCTCTTTATAAATCAGTGGACCAAATTGCTTCCGCTATTGTTAGTGTTTAACCCGGATTCAATTTTAGGCCAATTAACAATTAAATTTGTATTTTGCGGAGTCACGATCAATAGTTTAGATTAAGAGTTCAGATGATGAATTGCGATAACTGTTAGATTACCGATGATATTCGTGATTTCCAGTAATAATAATTAGCAACAAGAAGACAGTATGTAACTAAGAACGAATAAAGTTAAAGCGTAATAAAATAGATAGAGATAACCATATTGGATCACTTGACCCTGGTGAGATTCCCTCGTCACTGATCGCACTAGGAGACTAGAGAACCAATTACTTAACAAATGCAAGCAAAGAACAATATTTGAGCGAGAGTGAGAGAGTATTCTTATTGACTGTTGTAGACAAGAAGTAAAGTTGTGTTATAATGGCTTAGAACGAGTGCTATTTATAGGTCTCGTAGGCGTCCGTTGAGTATTGTAACCGCTGGACACGTATCCGTTGGATACGTAACTGCTGGGTCGTAATTACTGCCTTTAAGACCATTCATTGAGTGATCGCACATGATCAGGTTAATAATTTCTCATTCAGATCATGTTGACTGACGAGGCGTTACGTAGCTCATTTGAGTCTGTTCGTAGTAACCGTCTGGCTAGTTGTCTGCCCGCTAGATATATATCCGGTGGAACTTCTGCCCGTGCCACGTAGTGGACACATGTCACCTTTTAGACGACGTCAGCTTTTATCCAATACAGATAGTCCCCGCACTTCTCGAGCAGAGAATCTGCTCGAGGAGTGGATGTGAATTTTGGCGGGAATTTCCTTTTGCAAAATCCAATCTTTGTATGACGAGGCTAAATGACGTACGTATCTCATAAGTTACGTGACAAATTCCTATGACGTGCGCATTAAATGCGCCGTATAAAAAAGTAACTGCAGCTGGCATGCCTGCACGTCTGCAGTCCGTTCTGAAGTGACTACTGCGCGTCCCAAGGGTAAAAATAATGATTTTTACCGCCTCAATCATGTGCACACGTCGACTGCTGATCGCGAGGTGACCGCTGCACTTCAGGGTAATGATGATACTATAAAGTTTGGTGAAACCTACTTCTCCTTTTGATGGTTGGATCTGATCGTGGCCTCTTGGATAGTCTCCGCATGTCTCGAGGAAACTTAATGGGCCGGATTTTTGCTCTTATAAATAGGGGTTTGCTGAGCGAGAAATCTTTTTACTTGCTTTCATTTTCTTTCCGCTAAATCTTGAAAATTCCTTGAACACCTCTCAACTTTTCTTGCAAACTCCTCAATTATGTCTTCAAAAGCTAGAAAAAGCCAAAATATAGATGCAGCTGGTAGTTCTTCGGCTGCCACCCCCCAGGCCTAGGGCTACTCAGGCCACTGCTGTGGAGATTATCCCCAAGAAATGGGGTGAATTAGAAAAAGACTGCAGCATTAAAGCTTTCAACAACCACAGAGATATACGCGTTTGGCCGGCGTATAGGTTTATGTCTGGGATCACATCGGAGCTCATCCCACGGGTTAGGATAGACTGCAATTGGGATGCGAGTATTCCCCTCTTGCCAGTCTCCGACAAGGAGAATATTACTTCACACAGGGCTGGGTGGACAGCTATGTGCACCTACCCTTTCACAGTTGGATGTAAACTACCCCTGCACCCTGTGCTTGAGAGGCTCTGTAGGGAATACATGCTCTGCCTGGGCAGCTGTGCCCCAGTGTGTATAGAACAGTTATACTCATGGATTGATTTGCGGCAGAGACTGATCAACTTTTTGAGTATAAGCATTTTATTTCTTTGTACAATATACAAATTTCCAAAGACGGTTTTGTGAATGCTAGGATGCGTGGGAGCAAGGGCTTGGTGCGCAGCTCCGAGGACACAAGCAACCGGGGTTGGTTACACCGGTATGTGTTCGTGCGTACCCAAGCTCTGACCTTTAACTCCAAGACTTTCCTTCCTGAGGTTTGGAACAAGAAACGTGAGTCCCCGAGTTTTTTTTCGAGTTCTTTTTATATTTCTTCTTCTCTTTTTATTTGTTTATTCCTCTGATTCCTTTTTGCAGCCGCCAAGCGACCCTACGATGAGCTCATATCAGTCGATGAGCTAACGGTATGGGTTGAGACGATTTTGCAGGAGTTTTCTCCTGAAAAGAGAGAATGGGCGTACTTTGCTGCGCAGAAGAATTTGACCGTGAAGACTCACGGTGAGAATTTTCTGCCGTTGTAGCTATTTCTTCCTTTTGTATTTTCTCGTATCTGACCGTTCTGCCTTCCCGCAGGTCTGGGAACTCAGGGGGACTTTTTCCCTCCTCCCCCTCAGGCCGTGCCTTCTAAGTCTGTTGCCGATCCCGATGCTGAGGCCGCATCTATACTAGCGTCAGTGGAGGCACTGCGCGGCAGGAAAGGTGGCGAGGAGCTTTTATCCAGTTGGCTTGGTTCTTTAAAGAGGAAAAAGAAGAGCCAAGGTGAGGGCGGAGCACGAAAGAAGTCTGCACGTAAGGCTTCCGTTGCTGCCGGGCAAACTTCAACTGCTGGAGATGAGTCCTCGCCCAAAGCCAATGTACCAGAATCTACAGAAGAGAATATCAAGACCACTGCCGAAGTCCCCGAGTTTGCACGGGGAGAGGGTTTTGACAAGGAGGTAATTGGTATTTCAGATGCTGAGACTGAAACGGTTGAACCCCTTGTGCGAAAACCTTATCTTCCGAGTGATAAGAGGAAGGTTGAGGAAGAGGCTGCCCGTACTCCGGAGAGGAGTCCCCGAGTTGATGACGGGGTGAAGGCGGCTCCTTCCCGGGCGGACAAAGGGAAAGGCAAAGTGGGTGAAGAAAAAGAAGAAGAAGAAGAATAAGAAGAGATAAGAGAAGAGGTTCCCCAAGAGGGTGGCCGAGGTCCTCGTGTTTTTCGTTTCGAGGACCTGGAAAACGTAGCCACTGAGGGGGCAACGCCTGTTGGTCTTCACGAGTGCGATACAATAAATCATGGAGTGGAAGGTGATTCCACCTAATCAACAACAAGGCTAATCTGGCGGTCAGTCATCAACGGTCAGACCGAGTTGAAGGATATCAGGGGTGTGCGCTATAAGTTTCGTGCAAACTACCCCTCCGAACAGGCTTGGGAACCCAAGTTCTGTGAGAGGAAGCATACCATGAGGCTAGCCCTTAATGTTAACTTCATATCCAGGCCGGGCAGTTTAGCCAAGGCGGTCTCATCGCTTATCGGTCCACGAGAGGAGTGGATAATGAGGGAAATGAGTGACGAGGAGTTGGCTTTTACCATTGCTGACGATTCTGCCCGGGTAAGTGTTTACCGCTGGTGTTGGAAGAAATTTTGATTTCAAACTTCTAACTTTTGCTTATTTTGCTTCTCAGTCAAGCATGATGTCTGCCGAGCTTATGTTCTGCTCCAGGATCAACAACATCGATCAAGTTCTTGAAGTAAAGAAAGAGTTGCTGGATGCTCTGAAGGAGAATAGGATCCTGGCAGAGCAGTGTGGTCTCCTTGGGGGTGAAGTTAATCGATTATGCGAAGCTAACAATGAGCGAATTGAACGGATTAACGAACTTATCAAGGAGAAGGACCTTCTTTCTGAAGAGAAAGAGGGGTTCTGTGATCCTTGTTTGGCCGGTTCTATTTGGCCTTTGATCACTCTGTAAAACTTCTGTCAGCCGTTTTCGGCGTTTTATCATTTTACAGGATTATGTATATATAACCTTTAGATCTTTTTCAATGACTATATTTAGCCTGAATTTCTGATCTTTCGTTTATATGTATAGTGGCCTTCGTGCCTTATGTTTTAGGAGCTTTTTGAAGTTTGAACTTTATTAAGTTCTGGTCTCCAAAAGTCTGTTCAAATGTTTTAACTTAGCCTTTCCTAAAGAAGAGGTCATAAGTTGTGAGTAATCTGCGCAGATATTTTTTGTTCTAACCGAGTCATGGTCTATAGTTTCTGGTCGAATCATTGGCCTTTGCGAACCAACTTTTCTTATTGCCTTGATAGTTGAAAGTTGTCGCAGGAAATTTGTAGTTTAATTCTGGCCGAGTTGTTGACCTTGTGAACGACTTCTCTTATTTTCTTGGAAGCTTTGTCACATAAAAAGTTTTTTGAAAACTCGCCTTTTTACAAAGTCTTTTGCCTTTATGAAGGTCTTACCTGGCCTATAGGTTATGAAGGTCTTACCTGGCCTACATGGGCCTCTCACCACCTTCCTTGTTTTTATGTTGGAACACGGGAAGTGATAACATAAAAAGAGTTAAGGCAAGTTGTAATAAAAAGAACACATATAACCAAACGAAGAGTGTGTCCGTTGTGGGATTCGAACCCACAACCGCGAAGTTGAAGAACTTCGAGCTCTACCAGTTGAGCTAAACGGATCTGACCTTGTTCAGGCCGTTAGTACCATTTAGAGGAAATATAATGAAAGTAAGAATTGTCGCAAAAGTAAAAGGTAGGAAGAAAACAACTAACCGTTTTACCACTCAGAAGTGATACCCGTTGAGGTGAATCACGTTCCAACTGTTTGGCACAGTGGAACCGTCTGGTCGTGCTAAGCGATAAGAGCCCTTGCCGACTGAGCCGATTACCTTGTAGGGGCCTTCCCAATTAGGGCCTAGCTTTCCTGAATTTGCTTCCTGTGTGTTCTGGGACACTTTCCTTAGCATAAAGTCTCCAACCTGGAAACTTCGTACGCGCAGTCCCCGATTGTAATATTGCTCAATTCGTTCTTTTTGGGCAACTACCCGTACGAGGGCTAGTTCCCTTCGTTCTTCGAGGAAGTACAGCTCTTCGGAGAGGTTTACCGAGTTGGATTCTTCAGTGGCATGTGCATACCGTAAACTGGGTTCTCCAATTTCGACTGGGATTAAAGCGTCTGCACCATACACCAATGAGTAAGGTGTCTCTCTAGTACTCATTTTTATCATCGTGCGATAAGCCCATAGTACACCAGGTAACTCCTCTACCCAACATCCCTTGGCCTGCTCGAGGCACTTTTTGAGGGATTCAACGATTCTTTTGTTGGTGGACTCTGCTTGTCTATTGGCAACCGGATGATATGGCGAAGAAGTAATCCTCTTGATATGTAGGTCGTCGAGGAACCTAGTCACTTTCTGGTCGATGAACTGCGGGCCGTTGTCCATGACTATTTCCTTAGGTGCTCCAAAGCAACACACGACGAAACGCCAAAGGAAATCAACGACTTCCGTTTGTCGTATCCTCGCGTATGCTGCTGCTTCGACCCACTTGGTGAAGTAATCGATGATTATCAACAAGAAGCACATTCCTCTGGGCGCCGCGAGAAGTGGACCGACTATGTCCATTCCCCATTTCATGAAGGGCCATGGGGAGATGATTGAGTGGAGTGGTTCTGCCGATTGATGAAGAAGATTTGCGAACCTCTGACATTTGTCACATTTTTTGACAAACTCGTTCGTATCCTTCTCCATTTTGTCCCAATAATATCCTGTGCGAATCAACTTGCGGGCTAATGCCTTGCCCCCGGAATGATTGCCACAGCAACCTTCATGGACCTCCCTCATTACGTAGTTGATTTGATTCGGTCCGAGACACTTTGCGAGGGGTCCTACAAACATTTTGCGGTAGAGATCGCCGTTGACGATTGTATACCGAGCAACTTTTATTCTGAGCTTACGAGCATCTTTTGTGTCAACGGGCAGAGTCCCATGAAGAAGATAGTTCGTGATTTCATTCTGCTAGTCCCAAGTTGTGTTGATGGTGTTGACTTCGAACTTTTCCCGGTCTATGGTCGTGTAAAGGTGTTGAACAACAGCTGAAGAGCTGGCCGCCCCCATTTATGCTACCGACCCTAGATTCGTGAGAGAATCGGCTTCATGGTTCTCTTCTCGTGGAATCTGAAGTGCCTCCCATTCATCGAACTGGGCCAGGAGTTCCTTCACACGGGCAAGGTACACTTGCATTCTAGATTCTCGTGCAATTAAGCCTCCGGTCACCTGGTTGACTACCAATTGAGAATCACTCTTGAGTTTGATGATGTTTGCTTCATAACTTCGGGCTAGCTCCAATCCTGCAATAACAGCCTCACATTCGGCCTCATTGTTAGTAATAAACGGGCACTTGATGGCCTGCCTGACGGTCTCTCCGGATGGAGTGATGAGAACCAGTCCGAGACCGGACCCTTTGACGCTCGAAGAGCCATCAGTGTATAGGGTCCATGCGCCAGGAGCCTGCCCAGCATATAGAACGACATCCTTTTCTGTCTCAGGATATATATTGGCGCTAAAATCACCACGAAGTCTGCTAAAACTTGTGATTTTATTGCTACCCTAGGCTGATAGGTAATATCAAATTCACTCAACTATATAGCCCACTTTACTAACCTTCCCGAAAATTCAGGTTTGTGCAAAACATTTCGCAAAGGAAAGGTTGTTACCACGGCTATTGAATGACTTTGAAAATAAGGGCGTAACTTACGAGCAGCAGTTACTAGTGCTAAAGCCAATTTTTCCAAGGGTTGATATCGTGTTTATGCGTCAATTAGAGCTTTTCTAATGTAATAGATAGGAAGTTGTTTACCTTTTTCTTCCCGAACTAGAACGGCGCTTACCGACGACTCTGAAACTGCCAGATAAATCAGCAACTGCTCCCCATGTTGAGGTGTAGAGAGCAGTGGTGGATTGGACAAATACTTTTTGAGTTCCTTCAATGCTTGTTGGCATTCTGGGGTCCACTCGAACTCCTTGTTTTGATTTAGAACATACGAAGAAACTCTTGCATCGGTCTGATGATCGGGATATAAACCTTCGCAGGGCTGCCACTCTTCCGGTCAATTTCATGACGTCTTACCGATTGTGGAGTACATCTGGAATTGATTCGATGGCTTTGATCTGAGCGAGATTGACTTCAATTCCACGCTGAGAAACGATGAAGCCCAGAAATTTTCCCGATCCGACTCCGAATGCACATTTCTCCGGATTCAGCTTCATGTTGTACTGATCAAGAATCCGGAAGGCTTCCTTTAGATGTGCTAGATGGTCCTCCGCTCGTTTGGATTTGATCAGTATGTCATCGATGTACACTTCCATAGTCTTACCGATATGGTTATGGAACATTCGATTGTCTAGGCGCGGATATGTTGCACCTGCATTTTTCAACCCAAATGGCATAACTTTATAGCAGTACGTACCTCTGCAGGTTATGAACGCTGTTTTCTCCTGGTCATCGGGGTCTATCAACATCTGGTTTTACCCAGAGTATGCATCGAGGAAGGTGAGCACCTCGTGCCCGGCTATTGCGTTAATCAGTTGGTCTATCCTGGGAAGGGGATTTGAATCCTTTGGACAGGATTTGCTTAGATCTGTGAAGTCAATGCAGACTCGCCATTTGCCATTCTTCTTGGGCTCAACGACCACGTTGGCTAGCCAGTCTGAGTATTTGACTTCACGTACAGATCCGATCTTTAACAGCCGATCGACCTCATCGTTGATGACCTGGTTCCGAAAAGCTCCTTGCTGGCGCGTCTTCTGTTTTATCGGGCGGTGGTATGGGTCGACGTTCAACCTGTGAGTAATAATATCTTGAGAAATACCTGTCATATCTGCGTGAGACCAGGCGAACGTTGTATGCCGCTCCTTGAGGAACTGGAGGATATCTCTTTGTAAGCGTTCGCTCAACTCGGTCCCTAAGTAGACCTTCCGTTCTTGCTTGTCTGCGAACACCTCTTCAGGTTCCAAAGCTTCCACGGTCGGCATATGGCTCTCCCGCTAGTCCAGCTTTGTGACGAATTCCGGGACCTCGTACTTTGTCTCTTCGTGTGGCATGTCTGGTCCCGGTCACTGTAATTGCTATTAGCTTTCTTCAGGCAGCTTGAGAGCCACTGAATAGAAATCTCGAGCAGAGCGTTGCTCTCCTCGAACCTCACGTACTCCCCATTCGGATGGGAACTTCAACATCTGATGATAAGTGGAAGGAACAGCTTGCATATCATGGATCCAAGGTCTCCCCATGATGATATCGTAGTCCAGATCCGCACCAACAACATGAAATGTCGTTTCCTTCGCTACCCCTTCAGCGAGAGTTGTAAGAGTAATCTCACCAAGGGTCTTCTCGCTCGAATTGTTGAAACCGGAAAGAACTCGAGATATCGGCACGATCTTATCCGACAGCTGCATCTCCCTTACAACTCGTGATTGAATAATGTTTGCGGAGCTGCCCACATCGATGAGTACTCTTTTGACGTCAAATTCCGCCACGCGTAACGTTATCACTAACGCATCAGCGTGTGGGAACTGCGAACCGTCTGTGTCGGAGTCTTCAAATGTTATTGTCCCTTCTGGTTGTGGTCGTTTGGTGTTTGTGATGGAGGCCTTTGCATACTTCTTCGCTGTGAAGGTGACGGAATCCACTTCGATCCCACCCGAGATAACATTAACTGTCCTCCTTGGAGAAGATGCTCGTGGAGGGCCAGGTTTGTTCTGCTAGGCCTTCGCGTGAGTTTGCTTTCCCTTCTCGGTCAGGAACTCCTTCAAGAATCCCTGTTTCTATAAATGTGCAATTTAATACCTTAGGTCCTTGCAATCCTCGGTGGTGTGACCGTGGTCGCGATGAAACTCGCACCATAAGTCCTGGTTTCGCTTGCTTGGGTCGGTCTTCATGTCCTTCAGCCATTTGACCTTCTCTCCCATATCTTTGAGCGCTGCCACTACTTCAGACATTTCCACGTTGAAGCGCAGGCTTGGGCTCCACAGAGGCTTGATTCTGAATCATCTCTTCGGGACAGCCTTTTGTTGTTGCGGCTGCGTCCTTTTGAGTTGCTGCGTGACTGGTTATGGTACGGCTCGTAACGTACGTCTGATCTCTCCGTCTCCGCCTTTCCGCCGGAGCCGCCGTTGCGTGTCTGAGCCCTTCGTCGGGTACATGTTCCAATTAATTTATCTTCATCAATACGTACCTTTGACTTGTAGCGGTTGTAGACGTCCGACCAGTTGGCTGCTGGGAACTCGCGAAGAGATTCGTAGAGTCTGCGCGTAGCCTCTGAGCTCCTGATATCTAAACTGTTGGTGAATGTGATCGCTGCCCATCTGTCCGGTACTTTGGGCAGCATCATACGCTCCCTTTGAAAGCGATCCACATATTTACGGAGAGACTCATCGGGCCTCTGTTTGATCTCGAAGATATCCTCTACGCGAGTTTCCGTCTTCTGAGCGCCTGTGTGTGCCTTCACGAACAGCTTAGCCATTTCTGTGAAGGACCCAATGGAGTTTGGTGGCAACATTGAGTACCATCGTAGAGCTCCATCTGCTAAGGTCTCCACGAACTTCTTCAATTGGACAGATTCGATCTCCTTATCAGTGAGATCGCTAGCCTTTATAAAGTTGCTGAACATCATGAGATGATCATTGGGATCAGATGTCCCACAATATCTCGGAATGTTTGGAATCTTGAACGTCTTAGGTATCGCCTTTGGGGTTGCTTCCTTCTTCAAAGGCCGTTGGGAATATCGCTGGACATCAACCTTCTTTAGTATGGGTGGAGCGCCCGGTATCTGGTCAATTCTCTCGTGGAGAGATTTCTGAAGTGCTTCCTGGCTTTCCTTGAACTGTTTGGTGAGGGCTTCAACGGCGAGGCTCATTTCTGTAGATGCCACAGATCCTCCGTTCCGATTTTGGTTGACTTGGGTCGTTGGATCTACAGTCCCACCGTCATTTTGCTCTCCACCTTGCCTTGAGGTATGCGAAGAAGGGCCGTCACGGCCTGGTGCTGCAGTATCAGCTCTTGCTACCGGAGGGTTTGTCCCTCGGAGAGAGTTGAGTGCCTCGTTTATCCCTCGGTTGACCTCTGCCTTTTCCTGCATAAATGCATAGAGCGTCTCCTGGAGGTTCCCTTGGCCAGGAGAGAGACTCCTATGGCGTCGTCTCTTGGGCGGAGTGGTGCACTGAGAGCGCCTATGCCCATTTCCGGTCCTTGGGAAGATTGTTGCTGCCCATCGGACGAATAATCGGGAGAATAATTGGGACTTGATGAAGAGGTACGTACCTTACGTCCGCCGATGGTAGTTCGTTGTGAACGGCTTTCTGCCATGTTAGTTGTGAAACAAAAAGATCGACAAAAGAGATATAATATTGGAAAAGATAAACTATTAATCTATGAAGGCTATTGACCGGCTCCCACTGTGGTCGCCAAATTGTTTAAGCCGAATTTGATTTTAGGCCAATTAACAATTAAATTTGTATTTTGCAGAGTCACGATCAATAGTTTAAATTAAGAGTTCAGATGAGGAATTGCGATAACTGTTAGATTACCGATGGTATTCGTGATTTCCAGTAATAATAATTAGCAACAAGAAGACAGTATGTAACTAAGAATGAATAAAGTTAAAGCGTAATAAAACAGATGGAGATAACCGTATTGGATCACTTGACCCCGGTGAGATTCCCTCACTACTGATCGCACTAAGAGACTAGAGAACTAATTACTTAATAAATGTAAGCAAAGAACGGTATTTGAGCAAGAGTGAGAGAGTATTCTTATTGACTGTTGTAGACAAGAAGTAAAGTTGTTTTACAATGGCTTAGAACAAGTGCTATTTATAGGTCTCGTAGGCGTCCGTTGAGTATTGTAACCGCTGGGCACGTATCTGTTAGATACGTAACTGCTGGGTCGTAATTACTGCCTTTAAGACCATTCATTGAGTGATCGCACATGATCAGGTTAATAATTGCTCATTCAGATTGTGTTGACTGACGAGGCGTTACGTAGCTCCTTTGAGTCTGTTCGTGGTAACCGTCTGGCTAGTTGTCTGCCCGCTAGATATCTGTCCGGTGGAACTTCTGCCCGTGCCACATGGCGGACACATGTCACCTTTTAGACGACGTCAGCTTTTATCCAATACAGTTAGTTAAATGGATTAAAGTAAGAATCACTTTGGTGATAATGGATTTGTTCCGTGTAACACCAAGATAATAAAAAAAAATTGATTTAATATTGCTGGTCCCAGTGGGAGTAACTATCAATTGATAAATTAATTTTATCAATCTCAACCTCGACGAATGAGTCGTCTACATATTTTCCATCGTCGATTTGAGATCGAAGGGGAAGCATATATAGTTACTCCACAAGATGAATAAAAGCAATGAAAGATAAAATGAGGCTCTTAAATACCCTGCTAAGGATAAGTATCTAGAGAGAAAAGAGGGGAAAGGACCTCATAAGTTTCAATAGAAGAATAGGGGACAAGACCAAGTCAAAGGTGGATTAGTTTAAGTAGGGGTTGAAGTGTATTGTTTAAGAACTTGTGGGTACAAAAACGCCCAAATTTTTTAAAAAATTTCAAAATTTTCATTTCCCCCTTCCTACCCACTTTTACACTTTCTTTCCTTATTCAAATCATTTCAAAAAATTATTTCTCTCTCTTCTCTTCTTTCTTCCTCTTTTTTCTTCTTCCTTTTTATTCTTTCTTCTAAATTTCTTTTCAAATTCCATTTTATCATCATCCATGTTATTTTTTTTCTTCTTTTTCGTATCCATTTTATTTTTTCTTATTCTTCGTCTCCGTTTCATTCTTTTTTATTTTTTTAATTCTAGTAATTTTATACATTTTTTCCAGATGTGTAAACATATTTTCTATATTTTTATACATTTTTTGAGATGTTTTCACGGCTGAAAAAAATGTGGACACATCTCGTCAGATGTGTGCACATATAATAATATGTGTACACATATTATTATATTTGCACATATCTGACGAGATGTATACACATATTATTATATATATGTGTACACATATAATAATATGTGCACACATATAATAATATTTGTACACATATGACAATATGTGCACACATCTCGACTGATGTGTACACATTCTTTTACTAGAGTGGTGGAGGATGGAAGGGTGATGGTGGAGGGTGGTAGAGTGGTGGTGATTGATGGTGTGGGTGGTAGAAGGTGGTGGTGGATGGTGGAGGGTGGTAGGAGGTGGTGGTGAGTGGTGGAGGGATGGTAAAAGGTGGCGGTGAGTGGTGGAGGGTGGTGGTGGAATGGTGGATAGGCGGGGGAGGGGGTGGGGTTGGATGGGGGTGGGGGCTAGGGTAAGGGTCGATGGGGGGTGGGTGATGAGAGGTGGGGGCTTTGTGTAAATAGAAAAACTTGAGGGGCTTTTAAAATGTTAGTAATTAGTACTAATCTTAAAAGTGTCCCTTTTACCTATTTTTTGAGACTTGAGTCCTAAAAAACTATTTAAAGACTTATGAGTCTCTCTCACCCAAAAATCCCAAGTATCTAGAACAAATGAAACATGAAATAGAGTTAATGAAACCAAACCAAGATTTGGAATTGGTTGATCTACTAATGGGTCATAGCATCGTTGAGAACATAGGGGTTCTCAAAATACGCGAAAGACTTAATGTAGTATCGAAAAAATATGGGTAAATCCTTGAAGTTCAGATTTCAAGAGATCGTTCAAAGAGATTGTTGTCTCTTTCAGAAAAATCTTATATTAATAAATTTGCTTGAACATTTTAATATGTAATAGTGCAAGCCCATTAATACTCTTATTGCTAGAGGTAAAGTTTCTAGTGGGAGGATGTGTCCTCGTGAATCCACAAGAATATGATATGAAAAGGAATACTGAGAAACAGTTAAAAGACACTGAGGTATCTTAAAGGCACTTGTGATTATCCTTGTAAAGTAAAGGAAAGGATCTACAACTCAAAGGCCATACTTACGATGATTGAGAAGGAGATTTAGATGAGGAAAAATCTAAATCGGAGTATGTCTTTCTTTGCTAAACAATAGCGAATATGTATATTATTTGTGTAGCAAGAAACAATCATCAGCCTTATTTATAAAGTAAGCTGAATTTCTAGCGCTTTTAGCAATTGTGCAGAGTTGTTTGGCTTAAAGTTTTAATGATAAATTTGGATGTGTTGGATAGCATGCTATTGCATTAATGACAATCAAGTGTGATAGTCAAGTCTCAATAGCTTACACAAAAGTCTCATGTATCATTAGAAGACAAACCATATTGATATAAGTATAATTTCCTTAGAGACATAATTGTACATAGAAAAGTGAACATAAAATACATCTCCACGCATTATATAATAATAGATCCGATAGTGCAACCCATAGCATTTGGTGCTTACGAATGATATGTGAGGTCATTGGGTTTGCGTAGATGTCAATGTATTTATATCTTAACTTTTCACAAACATTATTCACATAAAATTGCATTATTGGAGTTAATGTAGTTGCAGCCTAAATTAGTCAATGTTGTTCATTCATATACATAAAATGTTTTTATGTTTAGTACATAAATTTGAAGTATGTTGAGTAGACAAAAAGATTTGCCAATTCACACAGGCAATCGCCTCTATTGTCTAGGTGACTAATAGGGATGAGACAATTATAAACTTATCATTATCAGAAGTGATAATAACAGAGAGCTTGAAATTTATAATAAGAATGTCGCTTGTTTTTTGGTTAATCATATTTTATTAAATGAGTCTGTCTTAATTCCAGATGTGAGTTCTAAGGATAAATGTATGAGTAGATGTGAGAACTCAAAGTTAAGACATAGGTTGTCTGAACTATCATCTGCACAGTATTTAATTTACGAAAGACATACGCTCCACGAGAAAGGAGTCAATATTGTGATACGTAATTCATACCACGTATGCATAAAGTGACTTATGGGCGGTACAAGTTTAATCTCTACTTGCTTATCGTGTGAAGCCCTGTAAATTATGAGCAATTTTCTTTCTTTTGTACACTCATGACTTTGATCAGTTTCTCGAGATTCAATTTGGTGTTTGCTATCTTAGGGTGTTGTCAAGAGATCATGGATGATTCGGTCTGACGGAACATTTTTAGAAAAGCAAGTCAAATTAAGATTAAGAGATTTTTGAGATGAGGAAGATCATCGAGTATTATCACATTAATTGTGTTCATTGGCGCGCCCATTATATTTGTCTTTGAGACTAGAAAATAATAACATAATGATGAACTCAAAATTAATAAAAAGAGATTGTGAGAGAAGTGGATGTGATAAATGATCTAGGGTACTGCATACTACAATCTACTCCAAGGTTCCGTTAATCGAGATGTTATATATTCCTAACAGATGTATAGCAACTAAGCTCTTGAAGTATGCACTGGTCACTGTTGACACCCAATTTTGTCCCTCAGTTTTTCGCAATTTGGCTATATTTAATTAAAATCGATTATAGTAACTTCCCAAACAAAACTGCATTAAAAACATGCATTTACGTGTGTAATATTATTATTAATTCCCTATCTATATAATATTTATTTAACTGTGATTATAATTACGTAATTGCATTCATTAGGGCTGTTTTCTAAAATACGTGTGCTATTTGTATAATTTAACGCATTACGATATTATTTAATAATTATTTGTGGCTATTTATATCTAATTAGTATTATTTGTGGTCATCTATATTTATTCGTAATTAAGTACATTTATTTATAATTATTTACAAAATTTCCTATTTTTATAAATATTTTAATTAAGTACTAGCCATTTTGCTATTTTACAATTCCATTTTTATTATATTGTGTCCACGTTATCACCCTTTTACCCACGTGTACGCCACCTAAGCCTACACCTCACTAAAACACAATTATGCTATACGTACAACTCATCATAAGTATAATACTACTCTCCAAAGCACGCGTACAACCCACTTCTGCACGCAGTACAACCCCTCAAAGCTCTCATTCTCCTTACACCTCAGATGTACTACTTATACACATATATACACGTGTGCCTACGTGGCTAAATCGTGGCCGTTCATCCCTTTAATCCTACGGCTCAGAACATTTCTCACATTTTAATATATCCAAACCCACCCCCAAACTAATAGTCCTAAATCACTCTCATCTCTTCTT
This sequence comes from Petunia secreta, assembly GCA_029990175.1. NCBI lineage: Eukaryota > Viridiplantae > Streptophyta > Magnoliopsida > Solanales > Solanaceae > Petunia > Petunia secreta. The sequence goes on from JARKIP010000096.1 coordinate 187,975, forward strand.
AAACAAAACCAGCCGTCGTCCACACCCCTTCTCTCTCCCCTTCCCCTCAAACTCGTCCAGATACAACCGAAGCTCCACCATCACCCCGCCATCTGTGCTCAGTCCCACCAAATCCGGCAACCCTCCGCTCGTCTTTCTCTCTCTCTTATCATTTTCACACAGAAAAAGGGAAACAAATCCCCTTCCCTCTTTCTATGGAAACCGAAAAGGAAGAAGAAAGAATCGAGCAAATCTCATCAAATCCAAGCACGACGCACGATGATTTAGCACAAACAAGGCAAGAAGTCAATGATTCAAACTTGAATTGTTGAAAATGAATAGAAACCGATCGGGTTAGGCATGACCCGACCCGAACTCATAAACGGGTAATATCTTTTCCTCTTTTATTATTATTACCTTTCTTTCTCTTACTGATTCTGTTCAAAATCTCGGATTACACGTTCATTTGTCGATTATCATCCCTTGTTTGGATTCGATTTTGTAATGTTGATTAGTTAAACTTGATTATCCAGTTTCTGTTTTTTTTTTTTTTTTGTGCTAAGAATTGTGAATAACATGCCTAATACTTGTTTGGGATTGAATCTCATGTTTAGTATGTTAATCCGGTTATCGCATCGAAATTGTTTCAAATTAAATCAAGTATGCGACTCGTTAGAAAATGAATCGAGTATATCATTTGTTAAAATAGTCGACTGTAGGTAATTTGTTATGTAAAATTCCTGATTAGTCTAGTTGATGTCTATAAGAATCTGATCATTTGGAATTCGTTATCGCTTTCGTAAAATTATGCATTGACGTTATACTTTGTTTATAGCCATAATAGATTTGATGTGTTTTCTTTAATAAGATTACAGCTCCTTCTATGTTTAATTTGAAACTGAATCTGTCCGTCTTTTAATTAAGGACAAGATGTATTTCTTGACTTAGTCAATCATATAATTAGTTTCCTTTCAAAGATATGTGACAGATTTACACAATATATGCTTGCCTTAGTTTTAGCTAAATCCTTCTTTTTTTTTTTTTTTTGGCCTGACTATGCACCCTTCTCTACTCTATAAATGCTATCCCTTCTGGACACTTTAGGGGACACCTTCAGACACCTTTTTAGAAGCTGAAGACACAATAGTAGACTCCTGACTCACTTCTTCTCATTCTCTATACTTTCTACACCTCTAAGACAGGCATATACATCCCTGAATACTCACACACATACACCTTCTACACAGAGTCTTGAACACACAGAACATCACTCCTCTTGTGATTTTTGAAATACAACTCTGAATGCACACGAGACACACTTGAATACCCTTCGACTTCTCTCTTTTACGGTTTTTCTACACTTTGAAATTCACTAAAAACATACAGAGGAAGGCATTCTTATAAAGCTCTTGGCTTCTGTCTGTAATGGTTAATGGATATTATTTGGTTACTAAAAGTTGATGTAAGGTCCTGAGTGTTTATCTCTCTTTTAGCTCGATTCTCTTCGCTTCTCCTGCCTTTCCCAATTTCTGTCAATTGCCCTCAATGTCCAATGAATTATTTTTTTTTTTGAAAGGCAACAAGTGTAGCAGAGGATTAGAACGAGGCTATTTCTACAAAGATGTGAAAGTTGAAGGTTCTCTTTAAACAAGATCGCGTCTGCAATTCTGAATAAGTGAAAACATTTTTCTAAAAAAAGAGGAGTGCTATGCTACACTTGTTAAATTTCTCCAAGATAATTAATAGTTTGTGAAGAATTCGGACACTTTGGAGGTCAAGTCCTTTAAAATTATATTATCTTTTTTATATATAAGTTAATGACTCAAATTTCAATTGGTTGCTTGCTATTTCCATTATTAAGTTTCCTCTATATGTCATACTTGCTCCCTACTTAATTATTTATATGTGATTATTATTTGCTAGAATATGCTTAAGTAAGTTCTCATTTACATGTATATACATACATACATTTTAAAATATATATTTTTAACTAACTATTTTAAATGCGACCTCATACTAAAGTCGCCGCGAAGTTAACAGTATGTGACTACCAATGTCACAATACCATCCTTTAGTGGCGCACATTTTTTTACTACATATTTCCTCATTTTTGTCAATTAAAAGTTAACTTGTGTTAACGAGGGTTAATTAGTTAGTTTATGTTGAAATGTGCAATTCTGTGCTACCTGTGCAATACGATTCAAATCATAGACTGTTTATGTAAACATAATTAAACTGCACGCATAGATTTGTCGTGGCTTACTATTCTGAAATTCAATTTTGCAGTGATAATCTGACTTAATGTTTAATTGAGATTTAATCCTTTTGTGGATTAGACTATCTTTTAGGCTGAAATTGCACGCCTAGTCTTGAATTAAATATGCCTTTACCAAATTGCCTTCTTAATATATACTTTTACTTATTTTTCATGTCATCTCCTTTATTTAACTATTTAACTTTTATTCTTTAGCTTAATTACATGCTTAAGACTCAATATAGAAATCGGTCGGGGACCACGTTTAGTGGCACTTAGGAGGTGCCTAACCCATTCCTTCTAGGTTAACTTGAACACTTATCCAAATCTCTGATTAGTAGACCAACCCGGAGTTATTATTTGAATTAGAAATTAATAGGTGACCTAATACGCCTAGAATAATTTATTAGGTGGCGACTCCAAAAGAACACCGAACGAGTCGGACAATACTTTAATTATTTTAAAAGTGGGGTATGACAGTCACACGGTCTAGTCGTTATGTATGGATGTTACAGATTGGGAATGAGAGTTGACCCACTATGTGTGAGTGAGAGATGTTGAAAATTGGATTCGGGCACCCATGTAGGTCAACCCGGATCCATGATAACATAATTAGAATATATAGTTTATTGTATATTTACTAATTATATAAATTAAAAAGGAAGGAAAAGACACAATTGTTAGGAAGAGTCCTGAATAGTTGTGTCACTTAGAAATAATAAAAAGAAGCGTTCTTTTTCAGGAAAAAAGTGACGCTGTCTTCTTCCTCCTAGAAAACCTTTCTTCTCTCAAATTCCTTAAGTTTGTGTGGGAGATTCTTGTGAAGATTTCTTCTCCGAATAATGGAACAGTCTTCTGTAACAGGTACGACCTTAGACTGTGAACTATATAGTGTAGCTTGTGTTTCTATAACATGTGATTACACCATCGACTAGTGAAACAAATACGGTTAGACCATGAGCGAATTGTATGTTCTTGGATTGTGTATAATCCTTCAAAAAGATTAATGACTTGTTGTTAGATTACTGTTAATGAGTTGATTATAAATAAGCAAATATTTATAATTTACTTTATCACAATTAAAAAAAAGTTGTTTTTGATCTTCGTACCAAATCAAAATATGACATATAAATTGGAATTGACGTAGAGCTCCTTTGGGTTGGCTTAAAAAAGGAGCTTTTAAGCACTTTTAAAGTGTTTGAGCTTGTTTTAGAAATAAATAGGTACATGTTGAAAAAAAGTGACTAAGAGCCCGTATGGGTGAGCTTAAAAGTGGCTTATAAGCTTATAAGTTAATTAATAAATATTTAATAACTCAAAAATTCATGGACTTACAAGCCCTTATGTGCTTAAGAAAAATCAAAAGTGCTCAAAAAGTGACTTATAAGCTGCCTAAATTAGTTCACCCAAACGGGCTCTAATTGACAATAAATCTGATGACCCGTGTTTAGTTAAAATGTGTCTTTTGTGCTAAAATGATTAGAATATTCTTAAAAAGAATAAAGAAAAAGGGGAAATAAATTAGGGCGCTTGTAGTAATGGTGTAGTGAAATATGGAAAAAATTTAACGATAGAAAGTTAAAATAATTGGCCGAACTATAACAGTTTTTAAGCCAAAAGTAATAAGTTAGGATTATCCAGCTTTTAGCTTAAAAGCCAACTGTTTTTAAGCACTTTTTAGGTATCCAAAAACTCCATTAACTATAAATGACTTAAAAATTTATTTGACCGGGTTTTAAGCCAACTCAAACACCCTTATAGTAAATTTTTTTCAATCTCCAGCTTGTTTAGATGATTGTTACCTAATTGTATTGTATAACATTGCTATTTAATATTTTATTCTGATTATATTTTAGTTTCAGTGTATTGTATTATCTAAATTTGTTATACGTGTATTGGGTGAAAATTTACCGAGCCTTGACGATAGGGCTTGGGGCGTGATTTGGTTGAGTCTTTTGGAAACGATCTCTCGAAGTCGCTCGTTCAGCTCCCGAGGCTAGTTGCCTTGGGTAAGAAATGGATCTTGGCTACAGATCACCACTTGAGATGATTAGAAGAGAACCGTTACGAGGTGTGAGGTTTACCTCTCGGTAAAAATCCACTCTTTAGTGAACAAGCGCTCACCTATGTAAACTGTTGACTGTTGCCCACGTATTAAATAGGGAGATCATGGTCAGACCACGACTGAACGTGGAGTAATGGCCATTAGCGCAGTAATTGCTATTCTCATTCTTGTAGAAGATAAATAGTCCACGAACAGATTATGTAAAAGCATCCACAAATATATCAAATACACTTACTCTTTGTCTCTTAGTTTCTGTCTAAACTCTCTTTATCAGATTTCCTATCTTTTACGGCTTTAATACAAATAATTGCTAGTTAACCCAAAAAAAATTTGATTTGTTGTTCTAATCAGATTTAGACCGACATAAATTGGCGCCGTCTGTGGGGATCTGGAAATAGCATTTGTTCCAAAGTGGCATTCTTATCTCACATACTATCCTTATCAATTTTCATCTAATGGCGGATAATACTTATCGTACAGTTACGACAACAGGGGGCAGTCTCCTGAAAGAATAGTGAGCATTATAATTGGCGGATCAGAGGTGAATGGAGTGAACTTAACTACTGCGAAAAAATTCGCCAAATTGTCAGTCACCATGGAGAGGAGGACCTGAACCGATGGGTCGGAGAACCAAATAATCTTCGATGAGGAAGATTGCGAGGGGATGATGTTTCCCCACCATGATGCTCTAGTAATCATGTTAAGGATCAATGATTGTGATGTCAAGCGAGTCTTGATCGATCCTGGCAGTTCGGAAAATATCATCAATTATGGAGCTGTTAAGAAATGTTGTTAGAGGACCTCGTCGTCCGGAAGACAATCATATTGATTGGGTTCAACAACTCCACGGAAAAGATGTTAGGGGAAATCGTCCTCACCACGACTGCAGGAGGAGTTCATAGGAGAGCGTTTTTCAAGTAATGTTCGAGGATATGGCTTACAATGCAATCCTCGAAAGACTTGGATTCATGCAATGGAAGTCGTTCCATCTACTTTGCACCAAGTTGTTAAATTTCCAACTCAGAGCCATCCGAGGTAAGCAGCAAAATAGCTCAGGAATATTATTCAATTGCTGCAAAAAAAAAGAAATCGCGGCCGCTTTTCAATTAATCGGCTCGGAGCCCAACGAGGAGGAGGGCTCGTCCCTGAAGCAAGCTCTCAAGGAGAAATAGAGAAGGCTCCGGTGTTCATACAAGAGCCTCGAAAGAAAAAAACTGAGGATTCTACCATCAAGGAGTTAGAATCCTTTGTTCTATCGGAGGAATTTCCAGAGAGAAAGGTGTTTGTGGGCTCGGAACTTGATACCGAGTCAAAAAAAGCTTTTATTAAGTTGCTTAAAGCTAATTATGACTGCTTCACTTGGTCTCTCACGCAGACATGGTAAGGATTGATCCAGAAATAATGTCACACAAGCTGAACATGGTTCCCAACCACCCCAGTGAAATTAAAAAAGAGGCCATACACTGGTGTGAAGAAGAAGGCAATTCAAGATGAGACGAAGAGGATGCTCGATAATGCCTTCATCAGGGAAGTAAAATATCCCGATTGGCTCGCCAATGTGGTAGTAGTATAAGAAAAATGGCAAGTGGAGAATGTGTGTTGACTACACCGATTTGAATGAGCTTGCCCAAAGGATTCATATCCTTTACCTTAGATAGATATATTGATAGACTCCACGGCTGGACATAAGCTGTTGACCTTCCTGGACGCGTAATCGAGGTATAATCAAATCCTAATGGAGCCAAGCGAGGAAAAAAAACTTCTTTCATCACAAATGAAGAAATGTATTGTTATAAGATGATGCCCTTCGGTCTCAAAAATGTAGGAGCGACCTACCAAAGGTTGGTGTGTCGAATGTTCAAAGATTACATCGGCAAAACAGTTAAGGCTTAATAGATGACATGCTAGTAAAATCAATTCGGTTGGAGGATCACTTGAATCATCTGAGGGAAGTTTTTGCAATTCTAAGGCAATATTATATGAAACTAAACCCTGAGAAGTGTGCTTTTGGGTCGGCTCGGGAAAATTCTTAGAATTTATTGTCTCTGAACAAGTCATCGACACAAATCTTGATAAAATAAAAACTATATAAGAAATTCCCGAGGATCTGACGAGCCCAAAAGAAGTTCAGTGTTTGACCATCCCAGCTTGCCGCTCTGAGTAAATTTATCTCGAGATCATCTAAGCGATGTCATAGTTCTTTTCTCTCTTGAAAAAGAACACAACTTTTGAGTGGACTTACGAGTATAGAGAAGCGTTGAAAGAGTTAAGCATTACATGGCGAACGCCCCACTACTCGGCAAGCCAAAGGACGGGGAGACACTGTTGGTGTATTTAGCTGTCTCTGTGGTGGCAATCAGTGCAATGTTAGTTCAGGAAGAAGATGGAAAGCAACAACCAATATATTATGTCAGCAAGACTCTTCTCGACGTTCAAACAAGGTACCCTCACGTAGAGAAACTAGTACTTGCATTAATTATGGCAGCTCGAAAACTGCGCCCATTATTTTCAGTGCTATCCCATAGCTGCAGTCACAACCTTCCCCTTAAAGAGAATACTACATAAGCCTGAATAGTCCGGAGAAATTATCTAAGTGGGCAGTTGAGCTAAGTGAGTATGACATTGTATATCAGCCTCGAACTGCCATAAAATCTTGAAACGCTCTCGGTCAGTCGTTTCGGAAGTTAGGACTTCGATTGGCGTGTCGATAATTTTAAAATATTCGTAATGTCCATTAGGACCTGTCTGTAAATTTGAGCTAAATCAGACCTCGTTTGGTAGGCATCGGAAGAAGGGTTCAGTTTTTATTGGCGATAAATATTAAAAAGAGATTTTCGAGCTCGGTTTTGCCGAAGGAGCTCCGATTCAAAATTCGAAAGCACCGTTGGGTTCGGATGATTATTTATGACCTTTGTAAACTTTTGAAAGTTGAATTTCGATGTTGTTCGGCTAGTTTCCGCTAAAATGCCGAAAGTTAAATAATTTGACCTTTTTCATTTAAATTCGCTCTTGAGATTTCGGAGTCCAATTTGAGATCCGCCTTCGCGAGTATGTTAAATATATTTTGTATAACTTGTATGCAAAAGTTGAGATTATTTCGAATATCATAGGGTACCGTTTTAATTTTTACCATAGCAGCGAATTTAAAGGAAAAAAGAAAAAAAAAGAGACAAAACACCAATACACAAAAAGACAAAAAATGAAAGAAAATGCTAGGTGAGCAAGTGACCATGGGTGGTGGCCCTTATCTAGTTTACAGAACAGAAATGGAACGAAACATAACAGAAAGGAGAACGAAAGCAAAGAATGGAAAAAAATGCCAGAAAATGAGAAAAAGAGCCGGAGAAAAGATAGAATTTTCACCCCTGAAACATTCAGGTAATGATCCTAATGCATATTTGAGTTTATTATGTATGTTTGAATATGTTTTAACGGTAAACCTTGGAATATTAGACATCGTTTAATAAGTTCAATTAATAGTTTAAAGGGTCAAATGGACCCCGATAGTGGAATTGATTATATATTTGTACTCAGTGAGTTATGGGCAACATATAAATGTAATTTATTTAGGGTTTGGTCATGTGACCATAAACCCTGTACATAGGCCTGGCCTGCGTATTGCGTATGCGAATAGGGTATCAGGTTCCTAACCGGATTGCCCTAAGATGTGAGGAATAAAGCCTTTAGCCTAAATTGATATATTTTCTGCTTATTGAATAGAGTGGATCGTTTGGCAAGGAACCAAAGGATAAAGCGGTTGTTAATTAGCCGTACTAACTTTTAGAAGAGGTAAGTGTTTATGTCCATTTCTTTGGAGGCACCTGGCCTCGTGGATTTTCTACATGTGTTCCTTACGTGTGTAACTGCCAATAGGCGTACTCATTACGCCTTAGCTTTGGATTTACATTATATATATATTATATATTATATGTTATGTCCTGTTATTGGTATTGCATTGAGGATCTGAGCATTGTACTCTGGCTGTGAGTTGGCATCTACTTCCCGGCTGTCGATGAGAGTCCCGAGCCGATGATGGGTTATTATTGAATCATATTGCATTCATATGCATTACATTGCATTATATTGAGGGTAGGTGGATTCCGCCTTCGGAGCAGGAGGATTCCGCTCCATTGCATTATATTGAGGGTAGGAGGATTCCGCCCTCGGAGCAGGAGGATTCCGCTCCATTGCAATTAATTGATGGGAGGAGGATTCCGCCCTCGGAGCAGGAAGATTCCGCTCCATTGCATTATATTGAGGTTAGGAGGATTCCGCCCCCGGAGCAGGAGGATTCCGCTCCACTCATTTGGCACACGTGACCCTTTGCATCATATTTCATTCATCTCATTTTATTTCATTCATTATATTTCATACCATTGTGTAGACTTGTGGTACATAACTGTTGTTCTGTTTCTACGTGCATTGCGTATTTGCCTATATTTCTGGCTCGTATTCTGGGTTGCGGGGATCGGGTCGCACGCCGCAACGGTTTAAGTATATGGATCGGGTTGCACGCTGCAACAGGATGTATTTCTTATTGTTGATGAGTTTGTCATTCCATACGTGTTCCTAGTTATTATCTGACTCTGCCTTTAAAATTAACTAAGTGGAATTTGTGTTATCTGTTTCTTCTCCCTGGCTAGCTATCCTATTCTTGAGGTGGCTATTCTGCCCCACTTATTGAGTCCTTTTGACTCACCCTTGTTTGTTCTTATTTTTGTGTCTATCTATTTCGTTTCGGCAGGTTCGCTCCAGGATTGAATTCGCCACGTTGTGAAAGAGCGAAGACGACTTCAGCTGTCAGGGTGAGCCAGTTTTTATTCTGGTTGGCCACCAGTTTTATGTTTATTATTTCCGTTGCATATTGCTCCCTTCAGGAGGTATTTGTCTTCCTCTGTCTCTTAGATGTCTAGTCTGGATAACCCTAACCTAGTATGTTGGGTAGTCAGCTGTAATTCTTTGTACAGCTTAGAGGGATCAGTATGTCTGTGTTTTGTTTTAAATATTATCCTTATCTATGATTGTTATATTTATTTTCCTTATTTAATTGGTAAGGGTTCGCCCGACGGTCTAGAGAGGATGTCGGGTGCCCGCACGACCTAACCGGATTCGGGGTCGTGTCAAATCTCAAGTGTTGGCAGATTTTGTGGTTGATTTCAGTGCTAGGATACTCCCTGAGGCAGAAAAGGAAAATCTGTTCTCAAAGGGTGGAGCCCTTGGGGTGTGGAAACGTTTCACTGATGGTTCAACGAATTCTAACAACACGGGGCTCGGAATAGTGCTTGTGATTCCAACTGGGGAAAGACTGAGGCTCTCAGTAAATTTGGAAATTGACCACAATAAAGCTGAGTATGAGGTTGTGATAGGGGCTTGGAGTTAGCTAAGAAATAGGGGGGTGAAAGATCGATAAAAGTGATCAAATTAGTGGTGAATCAGATCCTCGGTGATTTTTTGGCTCGGGAGCCCAGAATGAAGCAATTCGTCTTTAGGCACAGAAGCCTTCGGAGAGTTCCAAGAATGGAAATCCAGCAAATCCTCGTGAAGAAAATTTGAAGTCGATGCGTTGGCTAACTTGGCCTCGGTTATTTAAATCGGAGACTCGGGGACTGGCGCAGAGGGTCGGGTACTCACATATGCAGTAGGAGAATGAGTTGGAAGTAATGCAGTAAATAGGCATTGGGATTGGCGGACAAAATTATCTCTTATTTAGATTTGGAAATCTTACCAGCAGACAAAAGGACCGAGGCAAGTTGTCCCATACTTGCTCGTACATGGGAAATTATCAAAAGTCTCTATTGCGGCCCGATGGCTAAATGCTTGGTTCTAGGGGAGTATAGCTACGTAATGAGGGAAGTGTGCGATGGCGAATATGGAACATATTTCAGGGGAAGGCCCTAGGGCAAAAGCTCATTCGAGCTGGCTACTACTGGCCCGAGATGAGTGAAGATGCCAAGGAATTTGTTATAAAGTGAGAAGTGTCAAAACATGCCTCATTGATTCACCAACAAGCGGGCCTTTGCATGCGATTGTGTCACTGTGGCCGTTATAAAATAGGGGATGGCTATTGTGGGCCCATTTCCAAAAGCGAAGGGTGGTGAAATTTATTCTTGTGCTCACTGATTATTTCACCAGTGGGTCGAGGCAAGATCCTTTGCTAGGGATCGACGAAGAAGTCATCGACATCATATGGACAATATCATCTGTAGATTTGGAGTCCGAGGGAGATAACATGTGATATTGCAAGCAGTTCATAGGGATAGAAGTAACCGTTTTCTTGCCAAATGGGGGATCAAAGGGTAATTCAACGCCTTATCATCCCATTTAATAGGCAAGATGAGTCCTCAAACAGGATAATTGTCGACAATCTTAGAAGAGAATGGATTAAGTTAAGGTTGTGGCCCGATGAGTTGCCCGGGGTGTGTGTGCATGAGAACAACTGAAAAAGTAGTACTAGGGAATACCCTTTTTCCCTCGCCTATGGGATCGACTCATTGATTCCTATCGAAGTTGGTGAACCCAGCCTTCGGTATGCTCATCAGAGGAGTCAAATCACAAGCTATGCGCATGGAACTGGATTGCTCGAAGGAAGAAGGGAATGACTTTGGTCGATGGCTCCCCCAACGCAACAGATTGAAGCCTACTTGAATAGAAAGGCTAAATTAAGAACCTTTAAGATTGGTGACTACGCTTGAGGGCTTCAGATCAAAAGACAAAGGAACGAAAGCAAGTAAGTGGCTTCTAATTGGGAGGGCCTTCGAATTAAGGCCATTGAAGGAAAAGGATCGTACCCACTCGAAGACCCCCGAGGCAATCAAGAGCCTTTAAATTGGAATATCTCCACTTAAGCGCTATTATTTTGACACTGAGGTACATTACCATTCGTCAAGCATAATCCTTCACCCACGGCATCGAGTTGTCAGTGCTCAAATGTTTGGGTCGAACGATATTTCTTCGCGTTCCTTTTCAGGAAGCAGGAGAATGATACATAGTGCTTGGTTTTTAATTCTTCACCTCCGACCACTGGGGGGATGCAAGGGGAACCTGGGACTTTGAACGAAATCTGAAGACTAGCTATCCGTACACCGGGGACTTTTACCTTAAGAGTAGCCTAGTTATTTGCCGCCCGAGTGGCTTTTAAGAATTTCCTTAGTCTCAGTACGACTAAGGATTGTGTACATCGCCTCGAAACTCATCAATGGAATATAACTTGATTAAACTTCTTTTAATCCAAAGCGTGAAGGCCAGTCTTTTTATGCCTCGGCTCGAGATCAAGATGTCGTTCTAAGCTAGCTACATCAAATTATCCAATTCTTGCAAGAAAATATTCAAACGACATGTCAAAACTTTAAAGAAACATAATAAATTATTACATGAGGAACACTCAAATCATTACAAGGCTCGAAGGCCAGCATTAGGCCTGGGCATAGAGCTGAGCTGGCATAGAGCAGAGCTGAGCCGGTTCGGCTCGGCTCGGTCTCATTTAAAGTTTGGCTCGGCTCCGCTCCGCTACGCTCCGTTCAGTTAAAGCTCGATCAAGTTCGGCTCGATCAAAGCTCGGATCGAAATGATTAGCTTGATTAATCATGTAACTTTTTCTTTAAAATATAACTTCCACTATTAGGCTTAATTACCCAAAAAAAAAAACAGAAGTCTACGTGTTATTTAATATTTTAATGCAATAGCTAACGATAAACTACTACTTTTATCCTTATCTATGGTTACAATCAAAAGAAAATTTTAAATATTATTTTTCATATTATTAAGTATGAGGACACAAGAAAAAAAGTTGGCTCGGGCTTGGTTAAACTCTAGCAAAGCTCGATTGAGCTCGACTCGGCTCAGTTCGGTATGTATAAAGCTCGATACGGCTCGAGCTCAGTTAGGCTTGGCTCGACTCGGCTCGGGCTGGACTCGCTCGCTCGATGCCTAGGCCTAGCCAGCATGAAAGTATTTACAACGGCTCAAGGCCTAAGCAAAAACAAAAGGTACATTGACAAGACATTACTTCTCGACCCCAGAAATTGGAGCATCAGAACCCTCGTTCTCCTACTCCTCGTCGCTCGAGCTTTCACCGCTCGAAGGTAGATTGCTCATCGACGGTTGAGCCTTGGAGACCTCCTCTTGAGCATTGGCTATTTCTTCATCCAAGTCTACTCCAGCTTTGCATTGCTCGAGAGTCTTCAGCTTGGTCTGGATGATAGCCCAGTTCCTGTCAACTCGGGCTTTAGTATCACGAGACTTTAGCTTAGTCCTAATCTTGGACTTAAGCTTGGATGAAAACATGGCTCCCTCATTCTGAAGGGCCTCAACGTTTGCCTCGAGAGTTTGGGATTGAGTTTCAAGCTCGTTCACCTTTGATGAGAGCTCCTTCTATTGGCTTTGAAGCTGCTCGGTCAAATCATCGATCGTTGCATTTGCTGCTTCAATCTCGGCTCAGAGAATTTCTTCTTGAGCTTTTTTTCAGCTTCAAGCTTGGGAATGGTCTCTCGAGAATTGTCCAGCTTGAAGTTGGACTCTTCGGCTGATTTGCGAGCTCGGTCTAGTCAATCTCAGAGTTAAGCAAGTGCTTCTCAAGATCGACAACCTTGGCTTGAAGTTTAGCCCTTATGCGATCCCAGCGATCTCTAATCTTCCTCAATTCTGCCGCTCGATGAGCCGCCATCTCGGCCCCCTTCATAGTGTAAACAAAACTCTAAAAAAAGGAAGGGGTTATGGAGGTGCAAATAAAATCGAGAATGAAAGAATTTGAAGCAAAAGAAGATGATTAAATGAATTGCATGCTAAGATGCAAAAGCCATCAAATCGTTAAATGGAAAACCCTCGGAGCGTTATCGTTCTGCTGGGCTAAGCAAATCCCTAAGGCAGAGAGGAACAGCTATTGTGTCATCCAGCATACACAGATCAGGAGGGATGCTTATCATCCTAGGGCTCACATTAGAAGACGAGGGATGGTCAGCCTAATCGAGGTCCTCATCCGCCCTCTCTTCTTCTTGAGCAAGGTCATCAATCACCCATTCCTCGATGGGAAGACTCTCAGCAACTTTGGCCTTGCCTTTAGCTTTCTTAGTGGCTCGGTTTTCTTCGAATTCAACCACCTGAACTTCATTATGGGCCTCGCCACTTGCAGAATCATCAACCTAGTCATGCTAAGGAGCTTCAAGTGACTCATCTCGAGGGATTTTAGCTGGGGGGAGGGGGGAAGGGGTTAGCGGTTGCGCCCTTTCTTTTCCTTGAATCTAAACAGATGAAAGGGTCACTAAGAGAAAGCGAGAATAGAGATAAAAAAGCAGTTAAACCGAGGGCTCAAACCATTTGAAGCCTTCCGGCGGGGCGACTTCTTTGAAGCTTTGGCTTTGAGGACCCCTACCGAGTCCTCCAAGTCCTTCAAACTATCCCCAGCCTCAGGGGCTTCAACTTCTTTCATCTCTGCTTTCTTCATTTTCTTTTTCTTCTCATTTTTCTTCTCTTCCTTCTCTTCTTTTTCTTCCTCTTCTAGCTCAGTAGCTGCTTTATTAGGAAACCTACAAAAGAGGGGTTAAGAGTAAGGACAAGTCTTTGAACTAAGAAGAAGGCATAATTCACACCTACCGTGCCGTTTGCATGACCACTGGTTTTCTTTCAACGCCGCTAAAATCATCCATGATCTTTCTGGCCTCGGCTTAGCGTCAATGAGTGCTTGAACCCAATCAGTCAAACCCTCTGGAGGATTGATGGGAAGCTTCTCCGCTAAAAAAAAGTTGTTTATTAAAGCTTGAGGAGTTTTGAAAATAAAGGAGAAGTCATGTTTCGATAACTTATGAGTTCTGTTCTACACTTTGGGGAATCCTGCCTCAGAAGAAAGAAGAGTAGTGGGAATAAGGACGAACCGATCACACCAACCATGGTCTTCGGTATATTCTCCCTTTGTGATTAAGGAGAACTTGCCCCCTTTGCTCAATTGGACAACTCCATCTTTATGCATGATAGGGCAGAAAAGGTAAATGAAATGGTCAAAAGTAAAAGGGACTTTGGCTCGCTGGCTAAAAAAATCGAGGCATTGAATGACCCTCCAAGCGCTGGGGCCAAGCTGAGGCAAGCATAAATTGTATGTTCAGCAGAAAGTGTCGGCTATGTGGTGAATTGAGAGTGAAAAACCCAACGTAAAAGGATAGGTGTAAACGAATGAGAGCCCAGGAACTCTATCGCAGGTGCGATGCTCCGAGGCAAGGACCACAATCTGAACCTTGAGGCCCCCAACCACAATCTTCTCAAACTTGATCTATTTGAGCTTGAGTGATTAGGCTCAGTGATTGTTGAACGGGCACTTTCCTTTTTTTTCTCAAGGTCGGAACCCGTTTGTTTTTGCATTTTGAAATCTTTACTGTGGTCATATTTCGAGGGAATCACCTGATGAGGTTTAAGTTCTCCGATGAAAGATTTCTTTCGGGCTGTGAAGCTTCAGCTGCTTCAGCTTCATTATTATAAACGTTGGTGGTTACTTCAGTCGCAGCACCAGATGATGCCTCCTCTTGGTTAGTGGTATCGTGATGGTTGGAGGTGGATTCTCTGTTACCTTCATCTAGTGAAATAACTTGTAGTGGCACTGGTGCATTAGCCAACTCACCACTCGTGTTATCGTCCATTTTTCTTACTTTTGGTGATCCAGAAGGATTTTTGGTAGAAGACATGCTAGCAAGGTTCAGATAGAGGGAAGATTTGCAGAAAAAACTTGTTCCTGTTGATAAAAAATTTAAGGAACAATGTAAGTGGTGAACAAGTTGGTGAATTTATAGAAAAATTGACACTCACGTGCTTCGAAAGGTCGCCATCAATATTTTTATATTGGGAAGGTAAAACGAAGGGTTACATCCATTCAGAAAATGCCGTGTGCAGTGGATGAGACGTTGAAGAGACGAATAACTTTTCAAATTCCTTGGCAGAGGATTTGCCACATCGCTCTCCCGTCGATTTTATTTCACCCCCGGACAATCCTGACTATTATCCGAGGGATGGGGGGACTATCTGTATTGGGTGAAAATTTATAGAGCCTTGACGATAGGGCTCGGGGCATGGTTTTGTTGAGTCTTTTGGAAACGATCTCTCGTAGTCGATCGTTCAGCTCCCGAGGCTAGTTGCCTCGGGCAGGAAATGGATCTTGGCTACTGATCACCACTCGAGATGATTAGAAGAAAACCGTCACGAGGTGTGAGGCGTACCCCTCGGTAAAAATCCACTCTTCGGTGAACAGGCCCTCGCCTCTGGAAATGTCGACCGTTGCCCACGTATTAAATGGGGGAGATTATGGTCAGACCACGACTGAACGTAGAGTAATGGCCATTAAGGGAAGTAATTGCTATTCTCATTATTGTAGACTATAAATAGTCATTAAAAGATTATGTAACTGCATCCACAAATATATCAAATATACTTGCTCTCTGTCTTTTAGTTTCTGTCTAAATTCTTTTTATTAGATTTGCTATCTTTTACGACTTTGATACAAATAATTTCTAATTAACCTAAAACAAATTCGATTTGTTGTTCTAATCAGATTTAGACCTAACACAATACGTAACAACAAAAAGTACTATTTTATATAATAACTGATTTGCTATGATAGCTTCCGTGCCTTATTTTCCCTCATGTTTTCCTTACTTATTACTACTACTCCCTCCGTTTCAAAAAGGATGAACCTATTTCATTTTTAGTCTGTTTAAAAAAGAATGACCTCTTTCTAAATTTGGAAAAAAATATTCACTTTTACTCATCTCTAGATGATTCGTAGCCACACAAATATCTATAACTTATTTTAGACCACAAGTTTCAAAAGTCTTTCCTCTTTATTAAACTCCGTGCAAAGTCAAATGAGTTCATCTAAAGTGGAACGGAGGAAGTATATAGTAAAGAATTGTACTTTACCATTTACTCTATTGCTTATACCTCGTACCTTTAACTTTTACAATATTTTAAGTTTATTATTCAAATCATCAATGAATGACATCATAAATTTCTTTTAAAAACTAAATAGTATAATCTATCCAAAATTATGGTGACAAGAACATTTTGATATGATATGATATAATATATAGTAATACATTAGGAAACGATGTGTAAAAATTATTCACAAGACTTTCTCAAATGTTGTCAAAACGAATGTCCAATCGTCTTCAAAGTGGTTCAACGAGATGGTGTGTGACCACACAACAGTGAATTGAATAATAGAAGCTGGTCCCTCGATCGTCGGCACCATTGGACCACGTGTTCTCTTTCTGTCGCCTTTTCGCTGTATTTTTGACTGTATTTACTCCATTTCCTGGATGCTATCATCAGTCATCATTACAGTCTTTGGTCTACGCATTTGATATTCAACCTATCTCCGCCCCCGTTTCCTTCACTACTTTAATTTCTCACTTCTCTTTGACTTGATGCTGCACTATGTCCACTCGATGAAGGTTGGAGTCACAATGTTTTAAAAGGCGGGGACAAAACGAGACGTTTTTCTTATAATGGGGTGAGGTGTAAGCCCCGAGACATGGGGCGTAAGTCCCATGGATTTTATTTTTTAATTAATTTTAAATTAATAAAATAGTATAATGAGCCAAAAATTTTTAAAAATATATTAAAAAATTAAAAAAAAGAAAAAAAATTATAGATACAAAAGATCTAACTTTTTAAAAATTGAAAGAAATTGAATAATGTTACAGTTTTTATGAGATACAAATAAACCATAAGGCTTTAACTTTCAAACAATTAAAAATAAAAAATTGTCACTATAAAAAGTGAATAAACAATAAAATTTATTACTATTATAATTTAAAAAATTAATTCTTCATTGATAAATATAAAATTGCTTCTAAATTGCAAAATAATTGAAGTCTAAACTGATGATATAAATATCGACTATGCATTTTCAGATTACGTGTGTAGATGATATTCACCCTCATGATATTCTCAATGATAATACATGTAACATTATGTCTCGTTAATTGAGCTACTCTCAATTTTTAAATTTCTATAGATGAATATTACTTCATTTTCAAAGAAAATTGTGGATGAACAATCTTAATTAGAGAATTGGACAGATCATTTGCATAGGTTCTATAAGGCGAGTTCCGAGCGTTGGATGTTGAGCATGTTCTGGGCGCACCATCGGGCGTTTGAGGCGTAAGCCTCACGGATCTAAGCCCTGCCTGAGAGTCTCAAGGCATTTTGCAAGTGCCCCACCTCAGGGCGAGTCCCAAAACTGCCTTTTAAAACAGGTTGGAGATGAATCTTGAGAATGAAAAATTAGAATGTAATATTGTTTTGATCAAATTTACGCCATGTGAATTTAAGTTAGTTAAATTAATGAGTACTGTATGAGCCTAAATCGTTTTTAGGTACACAAATCGAATTTGGATTCGAATATAAGCAAATCTTTGTATCAAAGTAGTAAACGATGCACGAAATAGATGAGAAATGCGTAAAATAATTTGCTTTCAATATATAGATGTTCAGTACAAATTTGGGCAGAGTTTTGGTATATATTTCTGGATGCCTATAGTACAAAATGAGCTTCTATTTATAGGCCTAGGGGCCTTGCCCACGTTCTCCATCACCAGCTTGCACTCCTCCCACGATCTGATCAGCAACATGGACGAGTTAGTGGAGCAGAGTAGTGGGCTGCAAAGCCGTTGGGACCGAGGTGGTAACCGAAGCCCTCCCGCAAGGCATCGGTCATCTGACCTTGCTATCCGAAGAGGGTGCCATTCCCCCGAAGTTCAAAACTTAATTTCCCTTCAGTCGCGCCTTCGGGCGTTGACCTTGGTGATCCAGTCACGATCGATTACTTTCCCTTCGGAGCGCCAGCTCGTTTTCCCTTCGGTCTACCAACTCGAGGTGTTGACCGAAGACGATAATTTTTGCCCAATACAAGTACTATCTAATGGAGTATTAAATTGTTATAAAAAAATATTCATCAGCTTGATTTTCATTAAAACAAACATCTAATTTTTTAAGGAACATGCAGCCTAGAAACGATCGAATTGATAAAGTTATTTGGTGACAGTGAAGTTCGATGTCGAGCCGAATCGAATTTTAACAACCCTGACCAAGTTATATTATCTAACTGAGACAAACTTGATGCAAGTGTATGAGTATATTTCTGCTACTATTTACGGAATGGCGTCGAGTGGAGTTCAAAAAATGATTATTTCCGTGAAGCTACTCGCAAAAGAATTTAGTAAATTGATAGTTTAATACTCCATCCGTCTCAATTTATGTGGCACCATTTTCTTTTTTGTTTGTCCCAAAAAGAATAGCACATTTCCTTATTTGACAATTATTTAATGTATCATCTCTATTTTACCCTTGTTGGGTCCTACATACTTTTAAAATTACCAACTATTTTTATTTTACTCAAATCTTCTTTCTCTTACTTTTTCAAGGACAAAATTGAAACTTCACAAAGTCAACCTCTATTTTTTTAAATTCCGTGTCCGGTCAAATAGTGCCACATAAAATGGGACGGAGGGAGTACTACTACTCCTATTATATAGATTCTCTCATAGTAGTAGTAATAAAAAGAGAGGACGGAAAATCACGCTTACAAGTAAAAGCAATGTTCTCCCTGATCGTATTGATTTTTTTTGAGGTGGAGTTTTTCTCAAACTTACCTCCATAAAAGGAAAATATGACTAATTAGGTCTTAAGTTCAAATGACAATGACGATATAAACTAAATGTAAATAATTACTCAATCTCAATGTTTGTAATAAAAAAAATGTTAACCAAGGCAACTATAAATATCCTTCAAAAACCTCTCAGCTGCCCATCCCATTTGTCACTCTCTAAATTCTGTCCCTACTCTCCCTTTTGTTCCTTATTACAAATATACATCAATCTTTTTCATGGTTGTTCACAATTCTATCATGTGCGGCAGCTTACAGACTGTCAGAACATCCAAGGAGTGTCACTTCCGTGGCGTTAGGAAGCGGCCATGGGGCCGCTACGCTGCGGAGATTCGTGACCCATGGAAGAAGACACGACGTTGGCTTGGTACGTTTGATACAGTTGAGGAAGCTGCTTTAGCCTACGATGAAGCCGCACGGAGTCTCCGTGGACCCAAGGCCAAGACTAACTTTGAGCTCGATCCCATTGCCACCGGCCCCATAGCACCACCATTGTCTTTAATGAAGCCCGCATTCGGCCCGGAGACGCTCCCGCATTGGTGCTTTCAGGCATTCTATGGATCGGGCCTAGAACATAAGAGTACGGTAGCAACTTCTGAGTACATCGGATATAAGATAGAGGGAGTTGGTGTAGTAATGAATGAGCATGAGAAGAAGATTGAAAGTGAGAAGAAACCTTTTTTGTTTGATTTAAACCTTCCTGCACCACTCTTCTAGAATACATTTTTAAACTATGTTGGACAAGAGATCACTAGTTTTTTAGTAGGATATAATCTCACGAGTGGGAGTTGTATTATCTACTACTAGTAGGTAGTCCTGTAATCTCACCAGTGCAAGTAGTATTACTCCTCAATTCCAATTAATATGGTAGCATTTTCTTATCGGTTTGTTCCAAAAAAAATGGAAGCATTCTAAATTTGGTTACAATTTAACTTCAAAATTACAGTTTTGCCATTACTGAAATGATTTACAGCCACACAAACTTCTTTGGCTTATTTTACACCACAAGTTTCAAAAGTCTTCCTTTATTTCTTAAACTTTATGCCGAGTCAAACTCTGACACATAAAATGGAATGGAGGGAGTATATTCTAGTACCGGTACTCCTGTTTTTCTGAAATCTAATGGTCATCAATGTATAAGTATGAGTATATGACTTCTGGTTGCTTCGTAGAGAGACAATACCACATTTCATCACAAATTCAACATTATGACATGCTACGACTAATATGATGTGCTTAGGGGGTCGATCGTTTCGGTTGGGTTCAATGGTGATGTCGTCCCACCATAAAAATGAACTCTTACATTAATGTATAGGACGTTTGGTTGGTTTAGATTTATCCCCACATAAATCGAGCATTAGTTTATGCAATCCCGCATAAATCGAGCATTAGTTTATGCGATCTACTTAAGTGAATTTTTGGCTAAAATATCATCAAACTTTGAGCTCAAACTAAATTTCATCATCCATATTTCAAAGTGAATAAAAAATATCACTAAAGTATTCAAAATTTAGTACAAAACATACTGCTGTTACCCTAAAGGTTAAAACTAACGGTGTTTTACAAATCACGTGCAAATTACATGACTTATTTGTATTTCCCCCCAAAAGTATACTTTAGGCTCTCAATCCATCTTCAGAACTCACTGCTGCCATGGGATTAAGGCAGTAAATTGTTGCCCCTCTTCCATCTCACTGTTTAAAATAATCTTCTCCATCACCATCTTCCCCATTCTTTCTCATGGTTCTTTACTATCAAGGGTAAAAATCAGAATATTGTCTCGAAGTTCTACTAACAGATCCTCCACACCCAATTATGGTATTACTAAATTCAATAGTTTTCTAAATTTTTTAATTAAATATAGCATCGACTTATTTAAATATGCTTTAAAGGTTTATTATTTAAAATGGATACGATGATATTATTTTATGCATAAAAGTCTGTCGTTATTCTATTTTAAAATTTTACGAACATACTTTGGGATAAAAGTTTTGAATCTCAACGATCCTTATATATGTATTTATATGCAGATCCTATCATAGAGACCTCCTTTTTCACAGTTAAAGTACACCATGGTGGCTCATTTGTGTTTAATCCTAAAAAAAGCTATGTCGATGGAAAGGTAGAATACTTCGACTATGTCAACAGAGCAACAATACAACTGTCAGATTTTAAAAGCATTGCCGAGATATGTGGTTATGAAAAGGAGTCTATGGTATTTTGGCACAAGTATAGCTTTACTCATGATAAGTATCGGCTAGTTGGAAGTAAATATAGAAGCTACTAGAGTTGCTAATTGTGTTCCTAGTAGTCGAATAGTGGAGATTTATTTTGAACACTTGGATTTTTATGGCGACGATAATCGATGTCGAGTGAAAACTGAAAATGTTGATCAGACAATGCCATCAAATGATATTCCTTCAAGCAGTGAGTTCGAAGACTTTGAAGACGAAGATTATAATTTTGAAGAAGATGACTTATTATGTTCCAAGAATATTGATCCTCCGACAGAATTTTTTGGAGTGAAATTAAGAGGGAACAATAAGAGAATTGATGAGACTCAAGATTATGTCAGCGAGGAGATGCTAAAGAAGATGTAAAATGGGGAGGGTGACTCAGATTGTCTCGATTCTAATGATAGAAGAAGCTTAGATGATGATTCAGAGAATGAAGATAGTTGTTTTTCCAAGCATAATCCAAAACTTGATGGCTTCGAGCCTAAATTAGAGCTGGGAACAATATTTGGAAATAAAACCGAGTTCAAGGAAATTGTGGTTGCACATGAAATCAAAAAAGAAAAGTCAATAAAGTGGAAATTGGATGAAAAAATCAGAGCTAAGGTTATATGTAGGCAGCTTGATTGTAATTGGACAAGATTAGGTTCAATAATGCAAATGGATACATGTTTTCAAATAAAAAGTTTATTTCGCGATCATAACTGTGCTGGGTGGAACTATAATAATGAAACTGTCAACTCTACTTGGACAACACGAAAATATGTTGATAAGGTGAAATCAAATAGATATTGGAAGACCTCTGAATTTAGAGATGTATTGAGTAAATGTTGGCTCGTGTGAGTAATACCTCGGGTGCATGATCCGAGATCTACTGAACGGATACTCATGAGCCAAGGTTTGAGGAAGACAACAAGATCACCGAAGTCTTTAACCGAGGATGCGGTTAGGCTATGCCTCGGTGGACCTTCACCTCGGTCAATCAGTCAGCTGGCAGCCCTGAGGTGGTTGACTTAAACCTCAGTGAAACCTCCCGTCTTCAGCAAGATGGCTACCCTACGACTTCAGCCCACTATCACGTCTTCCACAGAAATAGGTAGTATGCAGAGCCATGACTTGAGGTGGAGAACATGGCCTAAACTTCTCCCATTCATTGATCTATAAATAGCTCTTCATTTTACATTGTAATCATCCAGAAATATATACAGAAACTCTGCCAAAGTTTGTACTCCAAGCATATATTGAAATCTTGTTATACTTTTGTTCATTAACTTGTTCAATTTCATTGCTTTATTTCAACGTTGATACTTAGCATTGCTTGTAAACTCATCCCAAATTCGATTTGCTATCCTAAATCGATTTAGGCCAATACAAATTAGCGTCGTCTATGGGGATTCAACCAATTAATCTTTGTTCCAAAGTTGAACGAAATTATTTTCTTTCACGCGATGGTTGACAATGGTGATAACGTCAATGTGCACCAGTTACCTCCTGTTGGAAAAACTGGTACGCTCTTACCCCCGCTTCCAACGGAAGATACACCCATACTACCATCACCTCCAACAGATCCTTCTTCATCGGGATCAAGCGAACCTTTCCAAGCATTGGTTATACGCTTTTTGAATGTCCTCCAAGCACGCTTCGACCAGCAAGAAACATTTAACGTTGAATTTCGTAGCTCCTTAGAAGCAATCTCGGTGAGATATCATGCCACCCCTACTGATACTCCACCTACAGCTCCATATAGAAGCATCCTGAACTTCATTCATGCGGGCGCGACAATAAGGGGACCTCATAATGGAGCAACGTTAGGAGGTTCAGGGACTGCAACGAACATAAAACTACCATTCAGAACGGTTCCCAACGTGGTTGAAACAAACTCCTCAGTATACCTTGAAAAAATAAAAAGAGAGATCGAGGCTCGAGTCAAGGCTGAATTCGAGAAACAACTCGAAAATGTCCCCGGGGTAAGGAAGACCCAAAGGGCGTTGGACATCGGCCAATGTAGGCTGCCTTACAAACTCGAGGCTGCTCCAGCTCCAATCCAAAGCACTTCAAATGTAAATTCTGAAGAAATATGATGGCACCGCTGACCCGGTCGAGCCCGTGACCGAATTCATGGCGATGATGAAAGGGAATGACTTATCTGAAATTGAAAAATGAGTCTATGCTCTTGAAAAAATTTGGGGACACATTGGAAAAAGGGGTGTTACGCTGGTATATGCATTTGCCCTCAGAATCTATCTAAGATTTCAAAGAGCTATCGATGCGTTCATCAAGGCTCACACCGGGGCACAAAATATTCTTCAAAGGAATGAAGATATCTTTGAGGTCGGGAAACAATATGGGGATCCCATCAAAGACTTCCCCCTATGAGAGATAAATTGGCCATCATGGCCTTCGAGATGAATATCAATGTTCGGAACTCTAATGCAGCTGCCGAGCTAAAGAAAGAGCTTCAACAATATCAAGCTCAGATGTGGAACGAGTTGCACGACAGAGTTGCTACCAGAATAAGGTTGGAATAAGCTTAATGGAGAGCTGTAGGCCGAAGCCTAAACTATAAAAATCGCCCTGAATCATCACGAAGCGTCGAGAGGAAACTCAAAGAGCCGATACAGGCCATAGAATTTGCAAAGGCAGCATGTGAGCCAAAGGCTCGGTGGACCACCCATAAGCCAATGCCTTGGGGGTCGAGTAATTCATAGTGGTAATCAAAAGAACACTACGGGGCCCTCTTTAGTGTCCAAACACAAAGACTTACCTCTGATACCGGATTACAACTTCAATGTGTCGACGAGCTAGTAAATGTCCTGAAGGGGATGACAGAGAAGGGGGTGAGATTGCTCAAGGATACGAGGATAGCCCCCGAAAAGAGAGACCAAAGCTTGCGTTGCGAGTTCCATGCTGATTATGGACATCAACTGAGGATTGGAAGGCGCTTCGCCTCGAGGTGGCTCATCTGTTGAAAAAAGGCTTACTGGGTGAATTTTTCACTGATAAAGGCAAACAAAACTATGCAAAGAAATAAGGGGATAGAAAACCACCGAAGGCCCCAACCCCCGAGAGGGTTGTGAACGTGATATCTGGGGGATCAGAAGTGAATGTCATGAATTTCGCAGCCGCAAATATATTTGCCAAGTTTTCGATAACACTGGAGAAAAGAACCCGAGTAGGAGGTTCGAATAAAGAAATAGTGTTTGATGATGATGACTGCGATGGGATGATGTTCCCCTATCACGATGCCTTAGTCATCATGTTTAGGATCAATGATTCGGATATCAAATGAGTCTTGATCGACCCCGGTAGTTCTGTTAATATAACCAGCTACGGGGCTGTTAAAAATAATGTGGTTGAAGGGTCAAATCATCCCGAAGGAAACCATATTAACTGGTTTTAATAACTCCACTAAGAAAACATTAGGTGAGATCATGCTCAGTAGGTATGCCGAAGGGGTTGTTAAGGAAACAGTGTTCCAAGTCATGTCCGAGGACATGACTTACAATGTGATCCTCCGGAGACCATGGATCTACTTGATGGAAGTGGTACCATCCACTCTTCATAAGGTCATTAAATTCCCAACCCCTTGGGGAATTCGTTCGATTAAGAGAGTGCAACGAATGGCAAGAGAATGCACATTGAAGAGTGGAGTCGTCCCGGATAGACCAACGAAATAGCAATTAGAGCAGCCGTATAACAACCCAAAAACTTATATCTATAATCTAATTACCAAGCGAGTTATTAAGAAAATCTACTAATTATTTATGAGATAAAATTAATTAACAAAATGACTACGGACCAAATAGAAGATTTTATTGTTGGGCCTTGAACTATTTGGACTAAGTCGAAATAGTAAATTAGGCCCACAACTAATTTCTAGTCCACTTTTAGGTCATATAAAAGACTATGTCATGGTCTTTAAGGTAAGATAAGAAGTAAGAAATAACCTTGAGATATCATCCTAGGCGGCAATATAGAAATTTGCTTGAGGGTGAGAAGCACGTCGGGTATGTATCTAGTTTTCTTTCACTGCTATAGTTTGATTTTGTATAGAAGTAAGCATTAATGAGTGGTGAAATTTAATCATTTAATAATGAGGAAGGGGGGTGATTATACTTATGATTAAGGAAAAACCTAATGATTGCTCAATCATTAAATGTCTATGGAATTGATATAAGAAATGTTCACTTGCTGCAGTTTCAATGACGGTCAGTAATGAGCCCGTCAAATTTCTTTGATAGTTTCTTAGGATAAAATTATTGCTTTCTTTTTGCTTAGTGTTTATTGCTGAATCTTGTAGTATGGTTTTTATAAACCTTGACTTGGTGGTCACCTTCTTCAATTATTTAAACCTGCTAAGTTGTGAGTAATTATGATTTAAATTGTGCTTGGTAGAATATTCAGTAGAGAAAAATTTAGCTTTTTGACTGAGACTTGATTATATATTAGTCTATTGAGTAACACATTGTGAGCTCAATTTTGAGGTTTGACCATGGGAGCTTGGGGTTAACTTTAAAGTTAATTTCTTAACCGCTTTAGCTTAAGGTTGGTAATGTTTAACTATTAACCCTGGTATTGATTGTATCATGTTCTTTTAATAGAGAGAGAACGTTTGGAAGAGATTCGAAAAGGTAAAATCATTGTTGAGTAGCTAGTGAGCTTCGGACAGAGGTAAGTGTATTTCACTTTCTTGGTGGACTTGCTCCACACCCTATGCATGATATATGCTTCTATACTAATGATTATGGCACGATATGGTTCCGTGCATATTATTGTGGTACGATGTAGTTTTGTACATATTATTGTGGTACGATGTAGTTCCGTACATATTATTGAGGTACGATGTAGTCCCTTACATATTATCATAGCACGATGTAGTTCCGTGCATATTATTGTAGTATGGTGTGGTTATGTATTTATCTCCGAGTTACAAAGAAAGTATCGTGGTACTTTGATGACGAAGTATGAATATTACTTGATAGTTAATTAAATGGTTTCTCTTTACTTTCCATTACCTTTGAGTTATTTTGCTTTGCATATATGAGCAACTTGCTAGTTTACTTGGAGCCCCGTCCCCACTTATTGAGTCACTCACTCATCCCCTTTCCTTGTTCCTTGTTGGTTTATTTATGTCATACTGATTCGATGCCATCTACTAGTGGACATCGAGGTTGACCGAGTTGGAGCATATTTCTATTAGCGGTGAGCCAACCCTTCGTCCGTGGTGGCCACCTATATAGTTTATATTTCCCTAGATATATTCCAGTGATTTTGGAGTTGTATAACTTATTCGACACTCTTAGATGTTTATGATTCGGGGAGTACTTAAACCTTTTGTTGTTGGGATACTTCTACTTTCCTTATTTCTTTTATGGGATGTTATTAAAATATTTATATATTTCGTAAAAAATATTATACTAATTATTCGCAATCAAGTGAGTTCGCCTAACTTAGTTAGTTGGGTGCCCTCACGACCTATTCTGATTTTGGGTCGAGACAAGCTGGGATCTAGTGAAGAGAGAGGTTCGATGTCCCAAGTCGACCCCCAAGAAGAAGTGGTGGAAAAGATCTCGGTGTATATCCAAGAACCTCGGAAGCAAAAGGCCGAGGATTCAACCATTGAAGAATTGAAATCCTTCATGCTGTCGAAGGACTTCCCAAACAGGAAAGTGTTCGTTGGCTCGGAGTTGGATCCAGAGTTGAGAAAAGAAATAGTTCAAGTGTTAAAGTCCAACTACGACCGCTTCGCGTGGTCCCATGCTGATATGATCATCATCGATCCGGAGATCATGACTCATAAGTTGAACGTGGATCCATGCTATACCCCAGTAAAGCAGAAGAAAAGGCCGCACACTGGTGTAAAGAAAAAGGCAATCGAGGATGAAACTACGAATTTGCAAGAGAAAAACTTTATACGAGAGTTCAAATACCCCGAATGGTTGGCCAATGTTGTAGTCGTACCAAAAGAGAATGGAAAATGGAGAATGTGTATGGACTACACGGATTTGAACAAAGCTTTCCCCAAAGATTCCTCCCCGCTACCTTAAATAGATAGGTTGATTGACTCTACGGCTGGACACAAACTATTAACCTTTCTAGACGCCTAATTGGGGTACAACAAAATTCTGATGGATCCAAAGGATGAACAAAAAACCTAGTTCATTATAGACCGAGGTACTTTCTACTACAAGGTAATGCCCTTCGGGCTCAAGAACGCAGGGACAACTTACCAAAGGCTGGTATGTCGCATGTTCAAAAACTACATTGGAAAATCAATGGAAGTATATATAGATGACATGCTCATCAAGTCCGTTCGGGTGGAAGATCATTTTAATCATTTGAGGGAAGCCTTTGTTGTCTTGAGGCAATATAATATGAAGTTGAACCCCGAAAATATGCCTTCGGTTTTGGTTCGGGAAATTTTTTGGGATCCATAGTCTCTGAATGAGGAATCAAGGCTAATCCATAAAATATTAAGGAAATTGAAGAAATCCCCGATGAGCTTTCCGGGGTGAAAGAAGTTCAGCGCTTAACTGGTCGAGTCACTGCCTTGAGTAGATTCATTTTGAGGTCATCAGAGTGGTGACATAAATTCTTCTCAATTCTAAGGAAGAATAACACTTCTGAGTGGACACCGGAGTGTAAAGAAACGCTGAGAGAATTGAAACATTATTTAGCCAATGCGCCGTTGCTCGCCAAGCCAAAAGATGGAAAAGCTTTTTTGGTCTATCTGACCGTGTTCGAGGTGTCAGTGAGCGCAGTGTTGGTTCAAGAAGAAGATGGCAAGCAACACCTGTCTATTACGTGAGGAAAATGCTCATTGACGCCGAAACCAGGTACCCAAATCTTGAGAAGTTAGCACTTGCTTTAATTGTAACTGCTCGGAAACTATGGCCTTATTTTCAATGCCACCCAATAGTTGTAGTTACTATCGTCCCCTTAAGAAATAAATTGCGCAAAGTGGAGTTGTCGGGGAGGTTATCCAAATGGGCGGTGGAGTTAAGTGAATATGACATCATCAGCCTCGAACAACCATAAAATCCTAAGTTTTGGCAGACTTCGTGACTGACTTTAGTATTGGAATCCTTCTCGAGGCTGAAAAATGAAAACCTGATATCTAAGGGGCCAACATCAGGGTTATGGATACTTTATACCGATGGAGCAACAAATCCCAAAGTTTTGGGGCTTGAAATAGTCTTGGTGGAACCAACAGGAGAAAAGTTAGGCACTCGATTCAGTTAAAAAAGATAACAAACAATGAAGTTGAATACGAAGATGCTCTAGTAGGCTTGGAAATGGCTAAGGAGATGGGGGTGGAAAGAGTTGAATTGAGGTGCGATTCACAGTTTGTAATGAATCAAGTGCTCGGGAACTATTCGGCTCGTGAGCCCAAGATGTAACAGTTTCTGGCCCGAGCCCAACACACTTTGGCTCAATTTCAAGAGTAGAAAATCAAACAAATACCTCGAGATGAGAATGTGGAAGCTGACGCTTTAGCTAATTTAGGTTCGGCTGTGGAAGAAGAACACTAGAGGACTGATTCAGTTATTTGATTGCTCTCAGCATAAATAAAGAACATGAAACTGGAAATCAATTCAGTGGACCACACTTGGGATTGGCGAACCAAATTCATATCTTATTTGGAATCGGGGACTCTTCCCTCCGACAAGAGAGAAGCAAAAAAGTGGAGGACTGAAGCAGCCTCCTATTCGATGATTTTGGCGAAATTTTATAGGAGAATGTATAGCGGCTCGATGGCCAAGTGTTTGGGTCCAAGAGAGATTAAGTATGTTATGAGGGAAAGTCACGAAGGCGAACGTGGCAACCATTTGGGAGGAAAAGATTTAGTGCGCAAGTTACTTCGGGCTGGATACTGTTGGCCAACTATTAGCACAGACGCTAAAGTCTTTGTGAAGAAATGTGATAAATGTCAACGATACGATCGAATGATTCATCCAGGCCAAGCCCTTGCATTCGGTCGTGTCACCTTGGCCATTTATGAAATAGGGAATAGATATAATAGGCACTCTGCCGAAGGCGAAAGGAAGTGTCCGGTTTATACTTATACTAACCGACTACTTCACCAAATAGGTG
The DNA here is from genome assembly GCA_029990175.1 of Petunia secreta. NCBI lineage: Eukaryota > Viridiplantae > Streptophyta > Magnoliopsida > Solanales > Solanaceae > Petunia > Petunia secreta. The sequence goes on from JARKIP010000096.1 coordinate 217,245, forward strand.
GAAGCAGGGGCCTTCGCCAAAGTTAGACAGAAGGAGGTGATAGATTTTATTCGCAAAAATATCATCTACAGGTTCGGTGTCCCAAGGGAAATTACTTGTGACAATGGCTCTCAGTTTATGGGGTTGGTGGTCACTCACTTCTTGAATCAATGGGACATAAAGAGGATAGTATTAACGCCTTATCACCCAAGTACAAATGGTCAAGAAGATTCCTTGAATAGATTTATCATTGAGAACATAAAGAAAAGGGTTGACGCAGCAAAAGGTCCATGGCCCGAGGAGTTGCTCGAGGTGTTGTGGACGATGCGAACCACAGAGAAGAATAGTACCGGTAAAACTCCTTTTTTCCTTGCTTATGCGATGGACTCACTTGTTCCCATAAAGACGGGTGAACTCAGCCTTCGGTACGCTCATGCCACCGAAGACGCAAATCAAAAGGCTATGCGCATAGATCTGGATTTACTTGAAGAAAAATAGAACTAGCTTTGATTTGGTTGGAGGCTTAGAAAAGACAAATCAAAGCATATCTCAATAGGAAAGCCAAACTTAGGGATTTTAAGGTTGGTAATTATGTGTTGAAAGCTTCGAACCAATCAATTAAGGAGAATGCTGGAAAACTTGTTGCGAATTGGGAAGGACCCTACAAAGTCAAAACTATCTTAGGAAAAGGGTCTTATCAACTAGAAGACTTGAAAGGCAAAGCCGAACCCGTAATTGGAATATTTCCAATTTAAAGCTGTATTATTTCTAACACTAAGGTATGTAACTTCTAAATTGATAAAATTTCACCCACGGCTACGAGACGAAAATGCTCCGAAGCTTGGGTCAAGAGATTCTCACTAACCCCTTGTTTACATTGCTTGAACTTTTTCAGGAAGTGAAGGGAACAACACAGTGCTCAATCCTCATCAAGATTCACATCCGAACACTAGAGGGTTGGAGAGATAGGGTGCGGTCCAATTCGAATCGATGATCTACGTACCGAAGATCAGCTATTCAAACATCGGGGACTGTTCGCCCGAGGAATAGTTTAGTGCTTTGTATTTTGCGCCCGATAGTGGTGTCGTTTTCGAAATTTGCCTAAGTCTCTTTATGACTAGGTTTTATGTAAAAGCCAGCCTTGGCTCATTGTTATCATCAATGAAATGAACTTGATTAAGCGTCTCTTTGTTTCTTTGATCTTATTTATCAAACACATATTGACTGACTGAAGTCATCTTCTAGTACCTCGGCTCAGGGACGAGACGTCGTCCCAAGTTACCATCGATTTATTACAAGTTATAAAGCCTTGCAAGAAAAAATTCCTAAGTGTTAAAATCAAAAAATTTCCAAAACATTCATTAACATAAAGCCAGAATGCTAACAAAGATGTTTATACAAATCGGCTCGATGGAACAGCAAAAGCAAAAATTTAAGGCAAAGGTCTAAGAAGAAAAACTAAGCTTGGGGATCATCTTCCCCCTCGGAAGTCCCCTCCTTGGTGCTTTCTTTGCCATCCCCATCATCTTCAGAATCATAATCCAAACCCTCATTCGATGGAAGCTCATCAACAATCTTTTGGGCCTCGGCAGCATCATCTTGCGCCTTAGCGATCTCCTCATCCAACACAATCTTTCCGGCTTTAACTTGCTCAAGAGTTTCAAGCCGAGTCTTGACCACATCCCACGCTTCTTCAAACTTCGCCATGCTGGCTTTAATTTTTGCTTGCCTCCCGAGGTCAGGCGATCTTCTCCCGAAGTCGAGTAACCTTGCCTTCAAGTGCCAGAACATGGCTCACGCGATTCTCCAATCCGTGAAGCTTGGCTGTATATTCCTTCAACTTGGCATGATAATCTTGGCCATTTTTCAGAAGTTCAGCCTTGACAAGAGTCACTTCGGCGTGAAGCCGTTCGATCTCCAAATTTAGCTCCGTGCGCTCAGCTGCAAAATTCTCATTCGCCGCTAGCAATTGAGCTTCTAAAGCAGCGACATCTTCACGCCTTTCTGATTCGGACTTAGCAACAGCTTTCCGAGGAGTGGGGGGACTATCTTTATTGGGTACAAGTTGGCTCGTGTGAGTAACACCTCGGGTGCATGATCCGAGATCTACCGAATGGATACTCACGAGCCAAGGTTTGAGGAAGAGAGCAAGATCACAGAAGTCTTTAACTGAGGATGCGGTTAGGCTATGCCTCGGTGGACCTTCACCTCGGTCAATTAGTGAGCTGGAAGCCCCGAGGCAGATGACTTAAACCTCGGTGAAAACTCCCGCCTTCAGCAAGATGGCTACCCCACGACTTCAGTCCACTATCACGTCTTCCATAGAAATAGGTAGTGGGCATAGCCATGACCAAAGATGGAGAACATACCCTAAACTTCTCCCATTCGTTGATCTATAAATAGCTCTTCATTTTACATTGTACTCATCCAGAAATATATACAGAAACTCTGCCAAAATTCGTACTCCAAGCATATATTGAAATCTTTTTCTACTTTTTTTCACTAGCTTGTTCAATTTCATTGCTTTATTTCAACGTTAATAATTAGTATTGCTTGTGAACACATCCCAAATTCGATTTGTCGTTCTAAATTGGTTTAGGCTAGTGCAAGAGATACATTGAGTAGGGAATTGAGATTACATGTCACGCCATATCAAGCAAGAAGGGCAAAATGTAAAACTATTGCAATCATAGATGGTGATGTAAAAGATCAGCTTGGTATGTTATGAAAGTATTGCAATGAGATTGTTAGATCTAATCCAGGGACATGTGTTTTTATGAACTTAACACCAAATGAAGATTGTAACAAGCTGATGAGGTTTCAGAGATTTTATATTTGTTTTGCAGCTTGCAAAGAGGGTTTTAAGGCAGGGTGTAGAAATATTGTAGGCGTTGATGGTTGCTGGTTGAAGGGTACTATGTACGAGGCAGAACTACTAACAACTGTTACTTTGGATTGGAATAATAACATCTTTCCGATTTCTTATGCAATTGTTGAGAAGGAAAATAGAGAAACATGTCAATGGTTCTTGAGCCACTTGATGAACGATATAGCGATAGAAGAACAACACTTATAGAAATTTATGTCTGATAAACAAAAGGGGCTTATTGAAGCTTTTGAAAATGTTATGCCTAATGTTTCTCACAGATTTTGTGTGCGACATTTGCACAATAATTTTAAGAGAGCGGGATTCAATGGGAATGCTCTAAAAATCACCCTTTGGAACGCAGCTAATGCAACAACAGCAGAACACTTTGATTCTTCCATGGTTAAATTATTTGAATTGGACAGTGAAGCTTATGAATGGCTCTACCAAGTTCCCAAGTGAATGGTCAAGATCACACTTCTCAATATTTTCAAAATGCCCGGTCATAATAAAAGAACATGCCCTTCATTAGAGGCTAATGAAATTAATCTGTTGGGCGACCAATCAAGTTCTTGTAAAGCTAAAAAGTTATCAGTAAGAATCTTTCCTTCAGTTTTTTATATTATAGCCTATTAGGAAAAAAAAAAAATTCTTATTTAACATTTTACTTTCTTCTTTCAGGTTCGAAGAGGTAAATTTCAAGAAAGTGATAAGAATTGAAGAAAAGAAAATACTCTTTTTGGTGTAGTGAAAGGTTATCTATGTAATGAAACATCGCAATATTTTTTGTAATGAAATTTACTAGATATATGTAACTAAGCATCGCTACAGTTTTATGAAGTAATGCATTATTGTTTCTTTCTAGTTCTCTGGTGATTTCAAGCTCTCTGGTACTTTTTAGTTCGCTGGTGCTTTCAATTTTTTGGAGTAAGAATTTTAGTCCTCTGGTATTTTCAAGTTATCTGGTACACTATGAAATAGCTTGTGTAGAGGTTTCTTTGGTGCACTATGAATTTGAAAGTTATCTGGTGCACTATGAATTTTAGTTATCTGGTGCTCTATGAATTTCAATTCTCTGGTGTTTACATTGTGTAGAAGTATCTCTGAACTAAGGAGTCACCCTTGAAGTGTAAAAATTCATTTATTGGCATTAATATTGTAAATGGTGGAGATTTGATGTTGCTTTTATGTAAAAAAGGAGTGCTTGATTATTCAATTTAAGCGAATAATGACCTTCTAATCACTGAAGCAGGTATATTTTAAGACAAAACCATCAATTTGTAAATTGTACCATTGTCGAGCTTCCAAAGGTTGTCAAGTTCTGTTCTGTTCTGATAGAGTACTATGAGTAGTATGTAAAAAGGATCCAAAGTCTTGAATCTTTAGTGCACCTTTGTGTCTGAATCTTCGGTGCACCTATGTGTCATATATTTGCTGCTATAAGCTAGAACAATAAGTGGATTTTAATACAGTTTCCTTAATTTGGAAATGGTGTATTTGCTGTTATATTCGCGAGTGTTTCTACTTGTTGCTTCCTCTAGTTTTGTGGACCAATTAAAACTTAACATGGAATTTTTGTAGAGGCGCTCATTGAGGCACATATTGAGGCGACAACCTCACTGATTTTCCAGCGCGTTTGGGTCGTGGAATCGCTCGTTGAGGCGACCTTTTCTCTGTCAGTAGCATCAATGTTTTGGGACATCACTGACGGGAAAACTCAACCTTTGGATAGCAGTGATTACTGTCCATTAGAGGAGCAAAGTTTTGACTTTGTTCAAGAAACATGCACCAGCTCAAAACTTAAAGAAACATGCAGCAAACACCAGAACAAACTACTTGATCGTCTTTTCTTTTAGCACCTGGCGTGTGTGCTGATACAAATAATCAATAGAAGGAGCGGCTTCACGTAGTTGTTGTGGCAAAGCAGATTTTATATTCAACAAAGTGCAGCAGCAGAGAGAGCTAAATTTGTTCTGCTTGTAACACCTATCACCTGGAGATTTCTTTTGACAGAATGTCTTCAACATATCACCAAAGGATTTTTCATCTTATGCAACTCTAGTGGAAAAATTTTAACAAAACTATTACATCATTGGTGTTGCACTAAAACTTGCACAATAGATCACAATGCAATCATAAATACAGCGAGCCAACTTAACTCAAAATACGGTACATAGATTAATATATTCCTACATAAAAGTGGCTTACGATATAGGTTCAAAGCCAATAAACTTTACATATTATACGCTAGTCGCATATTATCATGCTTTGAATCGCCATACCTAATGTTAGTCATTATAAATACAACAAAGGCGCATATGACGCCTACTAAAATCAAATAGTTTCGACTCTTGTGATTGTACAATGAGAAATTTTCTTGCAATTTCACGGCGTTAATTTGCTCTTCTCCAAGTAAACTTCCTTTCAAACTCTTTTTCACTGTTAAAACGATCTTCTAGTTGTGCTTCAAAGGTCACCTAATTTATTTGATAATTTCTGGATCACCTGAATGAATCTCATGTTAGTTTCTTCATCTCTCTAATCGAAAATTTTTCACTATCTCGGACTATACAAACAAAAAAATATTTAATCATCTTTAGGCATCGATAACTGAATGACAAATAAAGAATATCAAACATAGTATTCTTACTCCAAAAAAAGGACATGCCTAATATCGTCCTCCGAGATTATGTTCTGACCAAGATATTTTCAATGACAATAGAAGATTGTGCTTACATCGAACTTCAGAATTTAACATCGGGTCGATCTCATCCATACACAGCTTAGTCAAATCGATACAAAACTTTTGTCTACTCTCCATCACTAAACATACAAAAACATAGTTAGTTTAAAACAAAATATTTCAACAAAATACCTAACTAAAACAATCAAAGAATAGAACTTTTGTAAATAAAGAAAATTGTTCACTATGACATTTTATGAAACAAGTAATATCCGTTTCATAACTCATTTTCAGAAGCACTAAGGTGGAATATAACGACCTGCTCAAGCGCCAATCACTGTAGAACACTAGGACGAAAATATTGTCAATTGATGTCGTACCTGATCAGAAAAAAAAGAAGGAGAGAGAAGATGGTGATGGAAAAAATTGTAAGAGGGAGATTGTCACGACCCAAAAATCCGAATAGGTCATGAGGGCACCCAACTAATCAAGTTGGGCGAACCCACTTGATTTGCGAATAATTGGAATAAACTCTACTACGAAATGTCTAAATATTTCAATAATATCCCATAAAAGTAATAAATTAAAGAAGTTGAAATATCCTGAATATAAAAGGTTTAAGTACTCCCCGAATCATGAACATCTAAGAGTGTCGAATAAGTTATACAACTCCAAGAATTTAGGAAATAAATCATAGGGAAATATAAACTATATAGGTGGCCACCACGGACGAAGGGTTGGCTCACCGCTAATAAAGGAATGCTCCACCTCGGTCAACCACGATGCTCACTAGTAGATGGTGTCGAATCTGTAAGATATAAATAAACCAACAAAGAAAAAAAAAGGGGTGAGTCGAGTGACTCAATAAGCGGGGACGGGGCTCCAAGTAAACTACCAAGTTGCTCATATATGGGAAGCAAGACAATTCAAAGGTATGGAGAATAATGATAAACCATTAACAATCAAGTAATATTCATACTCCATCATCAAGTACCACGAACATTTTCATTGTAACTAGGGGGTAAATACATAACCACGCAATACTACGATAATATGCACGGAACTACATCGTACCTCAATAATATGTACGGAACTACATCGTACATCAATAATATGTACGGAACTACATCGTAGCAAAATAATATGCACGGATCTACATCGTGCCACAATTACTTGTATAGAAGTATATATTATATATAGGGTGTGGAGCAATTCCACCAAGAAAGCGAAATACACTTACCTCGGTCCGAAGCTCATTAGCTACTCAACAATAGTTTTCCCTTTTCGAATCTCCTCCAAACGTTCTCTCTCTATTAAAAGAATGTAATACAATCAATACCAAGGCTAATGGTTAAACAATACAAACCTTAAGCTAAAGGGATCAAGAAATCAACTTAAAAGTTAACCCGAGGCCTATAAAATCAAACCCCAAAAGCAAACTCCCAATTGTGTTACCCAATAACGCACGAGTCTAAATGTATAATCAAGTTTCGATATTGATAGGAATTGGGATATAAATTCTCAATGTTCACTAAACATGTAACTTATGGTTAAATACTACTTTCAACATCTCAAGTACTATACCATTAAGGTGAAAATACATATCAGTGCACTGAAAATTAACTAAATCCGCTATATGAGTAATTAAGTCACAAATTAAAGACCATAGCTTGAATAAATAAATATGTATGTGATTCGGTCTAAAGGTAATAGGAAGTCAAGAAACAGAGGCTTTACAGTTTGGTCTAGATCACTCCACTCATAATGGAATATTGATGAAAAATCCTATTTCAAATCCTATAACATTAGTAGCAGAATGAACTTTGGGAGGGATCAAATTTCAAGGCCCTACACGAAAATCAAAATAACAATGCCTAGCTAAGTACTGGAACTAAAGAAAGAAAAGCCTCCAATTACCATTATTAAATTTAGTGAACTAATTGCAATGAATACTCCAAAAAGCTACAGTTTCATTTCCCAATTAATACCATCAATATTCACACTCCAACATGAACTAATCTTTAGCTATTTTCATTTTTAAAAGAGTTGCTCACTAGTAAAGGCTACAAAAGTTCATTAAATAATTAAGACTAGAGCCATGGAATATACCTGAGAGTTGAAAACTTTAAAGACTTATGCTGCCGCCATGTAGTTATGCAAAAGCTCTCTTTTTAATGTTTTACATCCAAAGAGAAAGATACAATATTGTATATACCCTAAAACCTATGGGCTAGCAAATATGGGCTTAGCCAACAACTTTTTTTTTTTTTTTTTGCTTTTATACTTTAGGGTCCAAGTAGCATAATAAACTATCCATTTGCCCAAAAGTTATACAATTAACTTTCTAGCTTTTCTCCAACTCAAATTTAAATAAAATAAAATAATTATTATAAAATATCGGGGCATTACATTCTCCTCCACTTAAAACAAAAGTTCGTCCTCAAACTTGTTCCACTCGATACTCACAACCAGTCTATACAGATGCATCCAACACAAGCCTTTTACCACCCACAACCAACTTCATAAAAACTCAAAATTTGGCGCTGTCTCAAAATTTACAAAAATTTTGCCAGAGTTTCCTTTATAAATTGGACTATCCAAAAATAATTCCTGTCTCAAATACCAACAACCACCATATACAATATAATAAGCCATGCATAGGCACCAAACAAAGCTCAAGATAATCTCAACCGCTCCGACAAGGAGGTAAATCTCAATAATAAATCAAACACACTCCGTCAAGGGGCTAAATCAATCTAATGAATCAAATACTCCGACAAGGAGATAAATTACATTAACAAATCAGGCAACTCCGACAAGGAGGTAAACATGCTATAACTCATAATTAATAAGAGAAATTTAATTGCAAGAATTTTAAAATTTACTTACCTGATCCTTCAAATAAGTGGGGATACATATCCCGCATGCTTGACTCGAGCTCCCAAGTTTCCTCATCATGCGGACGGTTATGCCATCGCACTCTTACTAACGGAATCTCTTTAGACCTCAACTTTCGGGTGTCTCTCCCTACAATAGCAATTGGAACTTCTTCATAAGCTAAGTTCACATCCAATTGAACTGGGTCCACCTCTATGACATGGGTGGGATCTCGAACACACTTCCGGAGCATAGAAACATGAAAAACGGGATGAACATGCATAGACTCTGGTAATGCAAGTCGATAAGCAACCTCACCAATACGCTTCACAATCTTAAAAGGACCAATGAACCTAGGGCTCAACTTGTCGTTCTTCCCAAATCTCTTCACACCCTGCATTGGTGATACTTTCAAGAAAACCATATCACCTTCCTCAAATACCAACTCTCGGCTTCTCTTGTTCGAGTATGATATTTGCCTACTCTGAGCAGTTCGAAGACGATCCTGAATGATACGAACCGTATCCAAAGTCTGACGAACAATATCAGGACCCAACACCTCAACATCTCGAGATTCGAACCAACCAACTGGAGATCGACATCGGCGACCATATAATGCCTCGAACGACGCCATCTGAATGGAAGATTGATAACTGTTATTATAAGCAAACTCTACAAGAGCTAAATGATCATCCCAATGACCGCCAAAATTCAAGGCACATGCCCTCAACATATCCTCCAAGATCTGAATAGTTCGCTCAGACTGTCCATCAGTCTGCGGATGAAATGCGGTACTAAGTTGGACCTGAGTACCCAACTCTCGCTGAAAAGCCTGCCAAAACTGAGAAGTGAACTGCGAGCCTCGATCGGAGATAATAGACAATGGAGTACCATGCCGTTGAACAATCTGCTCAATAAAGATCCGAGCCAACTTCTTTGATGTATCAGTTGTCTTCACCGGAATGAAATGGGCCGACTTGGTAAGTCTATCAACAATGACCCAAACTGAATCATGATGCCTCAATGCCTTCGGCAAGCCAACTACAAAATCCATGGTAATCCTCTCCCACTCCCACTCAGGAATGGGTAGTGCCTGGGCTAAACCTGCGGGTCTCCTATGCTCGTACTTGACTTGCTGACAGTTCAAGCACCGAGATACATGATCAAAGACATCTTTCTTCATTCCCTTCCACCAATACAACTCCCGAAGGTCCTGGTACATCTTGGTGATACCGGGATGAATGGAATACCACGAACTGTGAGCCTCATGAAGAATCAACCGCCTCAAATCACCAACCTTGGGAACACAAAGACGACCACCAACCGGAAGAATACCATCACTATCCAACTCAAAAGGAGGGGCTCCTCCACTTTGAATACGCCCCCGCAACTCAAGAAAATAAGGATCCTCGAACTGTCTTTCCTTAATCTGGCTAACTAAGGAAAACTGAGCCACCACACAAGCAAATACCCGATTCGAGTCCGAACTATCAAATCTCACCCTCGAACTATATAGAGTCTGCAACTCTCGAGCTAAAGGTCTCATCTCAACATCAAGAAATGCAAGACTACCCATATACTTCCTACTCAATGCATCAGCCACCACATTGGCTTTTCCCGGATGATAATGAATAGTAAGATCATAATCTCTAATCAGCTCGAGCCATCTGCGTTGCCTGCCATTCAAGTCCTTCTGAGTAAGCAAGTACTGGAAGCTCTTGTGATCGGTGAAGATCTCACAAGGCTCGCCATACAGGTAATGTCTCCAAATCTTTAAAGCAAATACCACAGCTGCTAACTCCAAATCATGAGTCGGATAGTTCTTCTCATTCACTTTTAATTGCCTAGAAGCATAGGCAATGACTTTACCATTCTGTATCAAGACACATCCCAACCCAACACGAGAAGCATCACAATACACTACGAACCCTCCAACTCCAGAAGGAAGAGATAACACTGGAGCGTTAGTCAACAATGACTTTGGCTTCTGAAAGCTCGCCTCACACTCTTCTGACCAACGAAATTGAACAGGCTTTCTGAGTCAGACGGGTCAATGGAGCAGCAATAGATGAGAACTTCTCCACAAATCGCCGATAATATCCAGCCAGACCAAGAAAACCACGAATCTCTGTCGGAGAAGTAGGTCGTGGCCAATTCTGAACTGCCTCAATCTTCTTAGGATCAACTTTAATACCCTCACTGGACACAATATGACCCAAGAAAGCCACAGAGTCCAACCAGAACTCACACTTTGAGAACTTAGCATAAAGCTTACGTTCTCGAAGCGTCTGAAGAACCAATCTCAAGTGATGCTCATGCTCCTCACGGTTATGCGAATAGACCAAGATATCATCAATAAAGACAATGACAAGCGAGTCTAGATAAGGCTTGAACACACGGTTCATCATATCCATAAAAGCGACTGGAGCATTCGTAAGCCCAAAAGACATAACCAAGAATTCATAGTGACCATAACGAGTCCTGAATGCTGTCTTCGGGATATCGGACTCCTGAATCTTCAATTAATGATACCCAGACCTCAAATCAATCTTGGAAAAGAAATTGGCTCCTTGCAACTGAGCGTACAAGTCGTCTATACGAGGCAAGGGATACTTATTCTTGATAGTGACCTTGTTCAACTGCCTATAATCAATGCACATACGCATAGAGCCATCTTTCTTCTTAACGAACAACACTGGAGCTCCCCAAGGCGACACACTAGGTCGAATGAACCCCTTATCCAATAAGTCTTGCAATTGCTCCTTTAACTCCTTCAACTCGGCTGGAGTCATACGATATGGAGGAATAGATATAGGCTGATTTCTGGGCACCAAATCAATACCGAACTCAATATCCATATCCGGAGGAAGTCCAGGCAAATCATTAGGAAACACATTAGTGAACTCCCTCACAACGGGAACAGAATCAAGAGACGGAACCTCCATATTGGTGTCCGGAATCATGGCAAGATAAGCAGAAGACCCCTTGTTCACCATACGCCTTGCTTTCAAAATGAGATAGCACGTCCCATAGGTGGCAAAAACAAGAACCGTGCCACACTAGCGGTACTGAGCCAGGAAAAGAAAGCCGAATAATCTTGGCATGACAATCGAGAGTAGCATAACATGAAGCCAACCAATCCATACCGATAATCACATCAAAATCTACCATGTCCAAAACCAATAAATCAACTGTGGTCTCACGCCTCCCAAAAGACACATGATAACTAGGATACACCCGCTTTACTACAACAGACTCTCCAACATGAGTAGAAACACAAAAGGGATTACGAATACACATATAATCAACACTAAAACTTTTAACCACTACGCTGGATGCCACGACATCGTGTCATGCTGGCAAAGCATAAAACTGTCTCTGAGGCTGAGTTGAACTGCTACTTTGATGACCACCCTTGAAGAACACTACCACCATACCCACTGGTTGACTGCACAGATGTCTGGGGTCGAGGAAAAGAGTGACTACCTTCCTGCAGTAGTCTAGGATAATCCTTCATATGATGATCAAGATCACGATAATGATAGAACCCGATGTTGGTTCTGCATGATGTGCGCTGCTGAGGACGTGAAATAGATTGGTCTGAAAGAGAAGGCTGAGAGAATCGAGTCTGCTCATGATGAGTTACAAATATGCTCCTCAAGCTGAAGAACGAAGCCTCACCATTTGCGTGTTAGACAGTGGAAAAAGATTAGTCTTGTTATTGAAATACTACGCACAATAAGGAGGAAAAGAAGGGAAGTTGCCTAAATGTCACTATAGCCTCTCGTAGATAGGTACGGACGTCTCCGCCCAATCAGCAAGACTCTATTAGACACTGTTCATGATTCGTGAGCACTCTAAACCTATGGCTTTGATACCAATTTGTCATGACCCAAAAATCCGAATAGGTCGTGAGGGCACCCAACTAATCAAGTTGGGCGAACCCACTTGATTTGCGAATAATTAGAATAAACTCTACAACGAAATGTCTAAATATTTCAATAATATCCCATAAAAGTAATAAATTAAAGATGTTGAAATATCCCGACAATAAAAGGTTTAAGTACTTCCCGAATCATGAACATCTAAGAGTGTCGAATAAGTTATACAACTCCAAGAATTTAGGGAATACATCATAGAGAAATATAAACTATATAGGCGGCCACCACGGACGAAGGGTTGGCTCACCGCTAATAAAGGAATGCTCCACCTCGGTCAACCACGATGCTCACTAGTAGATGGTGTCGAATCTGTAAGACATAAATAAACCAACAAAGAAAAGGAAAGGGGTAAGTCGAGTGACTCAATAAGCGGGGACGGGGCTCCAAGTAAACTATCAAGTTGCTCATATATGGGAAGCAAGACAATTCAAAGGTATGGAGAATAAAGATAAACCATTAACAATCAAGTAATATTCATACTCTGTCATCAAGTACCACGAACATTTTGATTGTAACTAGAGGGTAAATACATAACCATGCAATACTACGATAATATGCATGGAACTACATCGTACCTCAATAATATGTACGGAACTACATCGTAGCAAAATAATATGCACGGAACTACATCGTGCCACAATTACTTGTATAGAAGTATATATTATATATAGGGTGTGGAGCAAGTCCACCACGAAAGTGAAATACACTTACCTCGGTCCGAAGCTCATTAGCTACTCAACAATAGTTTTCCCTTTCCGAATCTCCTCCAAACGTTCTCTCTCTATTAAAAGAACGTAATACAATCAATACCAAGGCTAATGGTTAAACAATACAAACCTTAAGCTAAAGGGATCAAGAAATCAACTTAAAAGTTAACCCGAGGCCTATAGAATCAAACCCCAAAATCAAACTCCCAATTGTGTTACCCAATAACGCACGAGTCTAAATGTATAATCAAGTTTCGATCTTGATAGGAATTGGGATATAAATTCTCAATGTTCACTAAACATGAAACTTATGGTTAAATACTACTTTCAACATCTCAAGTACTATACCATTAAGGTGAAAATACATATCAGTGCACTGAAAATTAACTAAATCCGCTATATGAGTAATTAAGTCACAAATTAAAGACCATAGCTTGAATAAATAAATATGTATGTGATTCGGTCTAAAGGTAATAGGAAGTCAAGAAACAGAGGCTTTACAGTTTGGTCTAGATCACTCCACTCATAATGGAATATTGATGAAAAATCCTATTCCAAATCCTATAAAATTAGTAGCAGAACTTTGGGAGGGATCAAATTTCAAGGCCCTACACTAAAATCAAAATAACAATGCCTAGCTAAGTATTGGAATGAAAGAAAGAAAAGCCTCCAATTACCATTATTAAATTTAGTGAACTAATTGCAATGAATACTCCAAAAAGCTACAGTTTCATTTCCCAATTAATACCATCAATACTCACACTCCAACATGAACTAATTTTTTTAGCTATTTTCATTTTTAAAAGAGTTGCTCACTAGTAAAGGCTACAAAAGTTCATTAAATAATTAAGACTAGAGCCATGGAATATACCTGAGAGTTGAAAACTTTAAAGACTTATGCTGCCGCCATGTAGTTATGCAAAAGCTCTCTTTTTAATGTTTTCCATCCAAAGAGAAAGATACAATATTGTATATACCCTAAAACCTATGGGCTAGCAAATGTGGGCTTAGCTAACAACTTTTTTTTTTTTTTACTTTTATACTTTAGGGTCCAAGTAGCATAATAAACTATCCATTTGCCCAAAAGTTATATAATTAACTTTCTAGCTTTTCTCCAACTCAAATTTAAATAAAATAAAATAATTATTATAAAATATCGGGGCGTTGCAGAGATGGAGGAAGGGCAGTGATTTAGTGCCTTAATTTGAGAGATAAATGTGAAGTGAATGAATTGGAATAAATACATTCTATCTTATTTTGGGGAAGGAGAAATAAGTCACGTGACTTGCACGTGATTTGTAAAGCACCGTTAGTTTTAACCTTTAGGGTAACAACAGTATGTTTTGTGCTAAATTTTAAATACTTTAGTGATGTTTTTTGTTCACTTTGAAATATGCATGATGAAATTTAGTTTGATCCCAAAGTTGAGAAATATACACTTAAGGGTCCTCCCAAGTTCTGAAATAAGAAAATGGACCTCTCTTTTTTTCTCTTTTCTTTTTGACTTCTTTTTATTTTGAAAGTGAGATTAAGGAGTAAGTGGGGGCAGATTAGTATTTTTAAAACTTATGGATTATAATTAAAACCCAAAAGATAGCAAAAAAACTATCAATTCTCCTATTTTTTCTCATTCTCTTTTCCTTCCTCATCCTCATCCTCCTATATTTTTCCCTTCTTCTTCTTCTTCTTCTTCTTCTTCTTCTTCTTCTTCAAATTATTTTATCTCTAGATTTGGTGTTTAAAATTGTGGAACCAACTTTAAAGTTAATTGGGTTTAAATATTCAAACTAGATTTTTATTCTATTTTGAAGTGGGTGTTGTTTGAAACTATTGAGATTAGTATTTGGAGTTTGAATACAAAATTTGATAACATTTGAAGTCGACTTGGATATGCTTTGGACTAATTTTGCATCAAACCCGTAGTTGAAAATTGTTACCTGATTCAAACATCTGATTGATGTTTAAACATATATCATAGATGTTTAATAGCTTTGATCTCATAATATTTGAAACATCTCGATGAACGTGTAAACATCTTGCATGATGTTTCAAACATCCTATGTGAGATGTTTAAATTCTATTGGTTGTTTGAAGCATAAACATGCCTCGTATTAAAATAGATTATTGTGAAATACTCGACAAGATTGAGAGACATTCTGATAGATGTCTAAAAATCCAACGAAATTTCTAAACATTTAAAACTTAAATATCTCTAGGACTTTGAGGGATAAATAAAGGTCATTTTGAAGGCACTCACCAAGATCAAATTTTTTAATCAAGAACCTCCCTTGCCACCCGTTTCGTCTTTAAGTGCTCATCCTCCACCTATGGTAGAATTGACCAAGTAGCTCTTTTATTTTATTTTTTGTTAATATTATGTATATATGATACTTAATAGAAGGAATGTTTATTATAATATTTGTATTAATCAAATATATAAGTTATATATCTTATTTTTGTATTTCAAATTTATGTTGTAATATTTATTTTATCATTTTCTTCTCTTCACACTGAAGAAATTATTTATTTTATCACATTCTGAAAAAATTTTTATGGACTTTCCTCTTAAAAACAAAAAATTGTTTAAACATTTCACTACTTGTTTAAACATTTCTTGGTTGTTTGGAATTCTTCCATGATGTTCATTTATCGTTAAGTCGGTAGGTTAATATTTTAAATAATAATCTTATCTATAAACATCCCTTGATATGTTTACACATTTTACAAGATGTTTGGAACATCTTGGTAAATGTGTAGAAAATTTCAAATTTTCAAGGATCCGTTGAGATGTTTAAACATCTTAGAAGATGTTTGAAATATCTTACAAGATGTTTGAAATATTTTGGTAAATTTTTAAAACTTTCAAATTTTCAAGCATCCGTTGAGATGTTTAAACATTTTACAAGATGTTTGAAATATCTTACAAGATGTTTGAAACATCTTGATAAATATTTAAAAATCTCAAAAATATTTAAACATATCAATATATGTTTAAACATCCTCATAGATGTTGCAAACATTTGGTAGGACATTTGAAACATATATAATATATTTAAGCATTTAATGGTTGTTTGAATGTAAATATGCGTAATTATGCAAAAAGTTTGATTCGTAATTGGAAAGTATTAAAATTAGGATTTTCGAACATCTATTAATGTTAAATTATCATTATATCAATAAGTTAATATTTAAATATTGATAAAATTGCTCTACAAATATTCAATTATTATTATTCAATCGATAAGATAATGTTTAATGATTAGAATCGTATGATAGATACTCAATTTTAATTTAATCAAAAAGTTAACGGTTAACTATTCATAGAATTGAGCGATAAATGCTCGATCATTGTTAAGTTAATATGTTAACCTTTAACTACTTGTATAATCACTCGATAGTTGTTCAATTATCATTAATAAAAAAGATTAATGTTACTACAGATGATCAATTATTATTCAATCAATTGTTAATAGTTAACTATTCGTGGAATTGCTTTATAGATGCTCAACTATCATTAATTGAATAAGTGAATGTTAGACTATTCATAGAATCATTCCATAGGTACTTAATCATCGTAAAGTTGATATGAGAACATTTAACTACTTGTATAATAACTCGATGGTTGTTCAATTATCGTTAAATTGATAAGCTAACATACAAATGATAGCTGTTAAATTATCAATGGTTGTTTAATTATCGTTATATTTACTAAGATAAAGTTGAGCTATTCGTAGAATTATTTTTATAGATGTTCAATCATCTTTAAATTGATAAGCTAATATTTAACTACTATTTTAATCACTTAGTAGTTGTTCAATTTCTCTTATTAGATGTAGTATTATAACTATATAGACAAGTTCCACCTTAGTTTTCGCCTTTATATCTATTATTGTTATATGTTTACTTTGAATATGCTTTAGTTTTATCATTCTATTTAGCATGATATTTCTGTCTTGATTTTCAAAAGGTGTTTTCTAAATATTTTTCCTAGCCGAGGGTCTACCGAAATAGTCTCTCCATCTTTGTAGGGGTAAGATCTACATACATCTCACCTTTTCCAGATCCCATGCGTGGGATAAATTGGGTATGTTTTTGTTGTTAGTAGTTGTTAAATTATAATTCACTATATTAATGATTAACTATTCATAGAATCATTTTATAAATGTTCAATTATCATTAATAAAAAAATTTATGTTTAACTATGTGTAGAATCATACAATAAATATTCATTATAATTAAATTAATAAATTAGTAGTTAACTATTTATAGAGTTACCCGATAGATGAGAAATTGCTATTAAATCAAAAGTTAATAGTAAATTATTCGTAGGATTGCTTAACATATGCTCAATAATCATTAATTAAATAAGTTAATGTTTAAGTATTTATAGTATCACGTGATAAGTACTCAATTATCATTAAATTGATATGTTAAAGTTTAATCACTTGTATAATTACTCAATAGTTGTTCAATATAATTAAGTAAATGGTTAGATATTTGTATAATTACTCAAATAGATGTTCAAGTATCATTAAATCTATAAGTTTATATTCAAGAAACATCGATTGAGACGTTGAAACATCTCACATGATATTTGAAACATCTTAATGAATATGTGAACATCTCGCGAGATATTTCAAACGACATGTGAAATGTTTAAACATCTCTAAGATGTTTGAATCATTAAATGAGATGTTTACACATTCATTGGGATGTATCAAATATCATGAGATAAACGCTCTCAAACATCCTGAAAGATATTTAAACATATATCAAAATGTTTCAAATATTATGAGAAATGTTTAAACATCAATCGGGATGTTTGAATCTGGTAACGATTTTCAACTACGGGTTTGAGTGAAAATCAGTCCAAATCTTATCCAAGTTAACTCCAAATGATCTCAAATTTTATGTACAACCTCTAAATACTGTTCTTAACAATTTTAAACAATACCCATTTGAAATAACAAAAAAAATTATTTTCAAATTATCAAATCCAATTCAAAGCTTCAACCTTCAACAATGGAAAACCTTCAAAAATATTCTTTACAAAGAATAAGTAATAGAAATGAGGTTCTATACATCTAGGTGAGTTGATTGAAGAAAAGAACATGAAATGAAGCATTGAATTGAATAAGAATGAGCAAAAGATGTAGAGAAGCAATGTAGAGAGAGAAGATTTTTCAATTTTAAGATGAAATGGGACTAATTATAATTGAGACCGAAGTGTAAACTAAAATATTTGAGGGTTGTTTTGGATACAAGTTTCTTACCATTAACACTAATCATAAATAAGGACCCTATACCAAATATTTAAAACTAGGGGTCTTTTTTCTTATTTTCAGACTTGGATAGGACCTTCCAACCAAAGTACCCCCAAAGTTTGATGATGTGTTCAGCCAAAAATTCCTATTTTAGATTTTTCAATAAATATTATCTGTATATATTATGTAGTGATTAGTATATTATTTAATGATAGTGAATAATATTTTTAGATAAAATGGACCGCCAATAAATGAGCAAGAACCTCCAATCGCTTTGGGGTTGCACTCCATCTCGCTTGGCGAATGAAAGCCTCTCTTATTTTAAGGATTACTTCTCTTACCCACTTTTTTTTGCCCTCTTTCACCAATGAAGAAATGTTGGGCTGATAAAACAACATCTACTATGAGGCCTGCTACGTGGCCTACTTCTTATTTATTGTACCCGGCCCAATATTAGTTTAGTCTTTTACTTTTATGCCCTCCTACTATAAATACTGGGTTTTCCCCATTTTTGTACATATTCAGATATTCAGATATTTTTGCTTAGTAAAGAGAGAGAGTCGGCGAATCTGTATTTTCTCCTTGGCGTTTCATTTACACGTAGTTTTTCTTTAATATTTTCATGGTATCAGAGCATGGATCTAGGATCCTGAAACTTTCCGATCATATCTACAACTTCTGACGGAGGAGTTCTCACTTCGACGGTGGTTTTCGAAGGACTTCACGGTTGATTCTTTACTGTTACGGTAAATTCCGATGAGATTCACGGCCGATTATTTGATTTCACGGTATTCTTGATTGATTCCTTGATAATCTGATTATTTTATGCCTCTTTGAAGATAGATTGGTAACGGTTTCTTTATCCATCGGATTTACGGTTTTCTTATACTAGTGTATATTTTTTTATGTTTTGTGACGTTGTTGATTTGATATTGCATGCTTATGAAAACCCTAGATCTGCACAATATTATGAGTTTTGACTGGTTTCTTATTAGAGGTTACAAACCCTAATATTTTTGCGATCTATTTTGCTGTGTTGTTCTGTGATCTCCCCTGGTGTTCTCGCGATATCGATAGTCAACCCTAATATGAGAAAAGTTTTTCTTAGAGATTTGAGTTAATCAAAGCTACGCCTGTCTGGGGAATAGTGATTCCCCTTGAATCTGTCACTGGCTTTTCATTTCATGCTCAATATCTCTGAGAGATTCTCTTCTCTTTGCTCTCAGTACTTCTACAATGCCCTTTACACCTGAGAAATGGCAGCAGTTGATCAATCTACCAGTTCTGAATAACACTAATGTAGTAAATAATGAACCTAGAATGTCTGTAGTGGTTGTGACAGATCCAGCCCATCCATACTATGTCCATGTGACTGAGGGACCAGGACTCAGCTTGGTCTGCTCACCTTTTGATGGTACTGGTTATGTAAATTGGAGTAAAGCTATGATGATGAGTCTCTCAATTAAGGATAAGTTAGGTTTTATAGATGGTTCATATCCCAAACCTGCCACAACCTCTTCTCTTTACAAGGCATGGGAGAGATGCAATTCTATGGTCAGCTCCTGGATTATGGGTGCTGTTACCAAAGACATTGCAAACAGTATCATTCACTCTTCCACTGCCAAAGTTATGTGGGATAATCTGAAAAGCAGATATGGTCAATTAAATGGGGCACAGATTTTTCAAGTGAAAAAAGAATTACATGGAATAGTTCAAGGGAACAATGACATTGCAACCTACTACACTAGGCTGAAGAAATGTTGGGATAAATTAAACATAGTGGAATCTTTTCTAATCTGCTCATGTTGTGTGTGTGTGTGTGCGCGCACATGTGGGGCTAAAACTCATAACCAGGACATTATTGAGTATAACAAGCTTATGAAATTTCTAATGGGTCTAAATGAGTCATACACACAAACAAGAGGGAACATTCTAATGATGAGCCATTTTCCTGATGTGGAGAAAGCCTATTCCCTTTTGATTCATGAAGAAAAACAGAGAGAAATACAGGCAGGGGGTATTTCTGTACCTGATTCTGTCTCACTTAATGCTGGAATCTCAAATACTTACCCTCAAAACAATAACAACTCCTCATATAGAAATCAATAATATAACTAATCCATAAATAATTAAAAGGGGCAATACAACTTCCAGCGTGGTCAAACTATAATAATCAAAGATATGGTGGAAATAATACACAAAGGAATTCTGGTCCAAATCAAATAGGAAACTTGTACTGCAGATACTGCAAGAAAAATGGGCATGTGATAGAAAATTGTAACAAGTTGAAATACCAGAACCAAAATGAGAACTACAATCCAAATAAACCAAATAACAACATGAGTGGAAAGAAATATGCTGTTGTTGCTCAGGGTATTGATGGCACTAGGAGTGATTCATCTGAGAGTATTGGGGGACAGTCATTCACTACAGAGAAAACCAACTGATGCAACTTATTCAGAGTGTAGGTGTGGGTTTTCATGCTGGATCTATTCCTGATTCTTCTGGCTTTGCAAACCTTGCAGGTAGTGCTGCTATAGTAAATTCATGCTTTCATGAATAGTATTTCTCCCTAGCTAGTCCTTTTCACAAACCTTGGATATTAGATTAAGGGCATCTGACCATATGACATCTGATTTTTCTCTGTTTCATGATATTAAAGCCCTGCCTACTCCTTATTTTATTGCTCTCCCAAATGGGTATAAAATAAAGGTTGTCTAAGTAGGAAAATTGACTCTTTGCCCAGATATAACCTTGAATCATGTTCTTTATGTTCCATCCTTTCAGTACAATCTCATCTCAGTCAAAAAATTGTACGCACAACTTGTATGTACAGTCTGGTTTTCAACCTCTGCTTGCATCTTCCAGGGCCCATCTCTGAAGAGGCAAGTGGAAGTTGGTAAAACTGCCAATGGCCTATATCTTCTTCAACAAGATTTCTTACCTTCTTCTCCTAGCTTGTCTTTAAATGCTACTGTAAATAGTGATGACAAGAACAAGTGTACTGATAATTCCCTTGATTCCTCTGTAAATACCATTATACACAGCTTATGGCATAATAGACTTGAGCACTTACTATATCACAAATTTCAATTCTTGTCAAAGTTTATTTATGTATGTTTTCCTTCCAAACAACATTTTAACTGCAATGTTTGTCCACTTGCCAGACAGGGTAGGTGTTCTTTTCCTACAAGCACTACTCACTCCACTTCTCCCTTCCAATAAATCCACATAGATGTTTGGGGACCTTATCACACTGTAACTCATGGGGGGTACATATACTTTCTTACCATAGTTGATGACCATACTAAGTGCACCTGGACATACCTTTTATCTGCAAAATCCAATTCTTTTCCTGTTCTTAAGAATTTCATTGCTATGGTAGAGAGACAATTTGGGCAACAAGTCAAGGTCATTAGAAATGATATTGCTTTTGAATTGGGAACTAGTAAAGAAATTTCTTCTTTCTACCTATCCAAGGGAATCTCTCGTCAGACTTCTTGTGTAGAAACCCCTTAAAAAAATGGAATAGTAGAAAGGAAACATAGATATCCCCTAGAGACATCCAGAGCCCTACTCTATCAATCCGATCTGCCTTCAAAATTTTAGGGGGACTGTGTCCTGACTGCCACCTATTTGATTAATAGGTCCACCTTATCTGGCAAACCTTTGAGTGTCTGTTTAGTAAACCACTACCATTTTCTCACTTAAGAGCTTTTGGATGTCTGTGTTATGCTTCCACACTTAAGAGAAACAGGGACAAATTCTCTCCAAGGGCTTCTCCCTGTGTTTTTGTGGGTTATCCTTATGGGAAGAAGGGATATAAACTCTTCAACCTTTCCATACAATAGTTTATAGTGTCTAGGGATGTACAATTTGTTGAACATGTATTCCCTTTCAGGTTTGCTTTACCCCCATCACAAGTGTTTCCCAGTTACTTTACCTCTATCTCATCTCTTGATACATCACACCTTTTCTAATCCTCTATTGTACCAACTCCTGGTCCTGCACCACCTGCTCCTTATCCTTCCTCTATAGATATTTCTCCTTCTTTTTTCCATGCTCACTATACTCCTTCTCCTCCTCCTTCACCTACTCCTTCTATTCCTGCTCCTCATATTCCTGCCCCTCTTATTCCTCCTGTAATTTCCCCTAGACCTTCTAGACAATTGTAACCACCTACTTACCTTAAAGACTTTGTATGTCCCACTATTTCTGCTCTTTCTTTGTCCCAGGTTAATCTTGCCACTGTTATGCCTTCTTTTTTTCTCATTTCTGCTCTTGCTGCTTCTACCCAATCCCTTCTTAATTCTATAGCTGCTGTGCATGAACCCTCTTCTTACCACAAGGAAACATTACATCTTGGTTGGCAGGAGGCCATGATAAAGGAATTTCAAGCCCTTGAGGCTAATCACACTTGGACTCTTATGCCTTTGCCTGCTGGGAAACATAACATTCCATGTAAGTGGGTTTATAAGGTAAAACACAAAGTTGATGGTTCAATTGAAAAGTTTAAAGCTAGACTTGTCATCAGGGGTGACAAAAAGCAAGAAGGTCTGGATTATACTTAAAACATTTTCCCCCGTGGTTAAAATGACTGTTATTATGTGTCTCATTGCTTGTGCAGTCAAACACAACGGGTCTATGTCCTAGTTGGATGTCAAGAATACCTTTTTACATGGGGATTTACATGAGAAAGTTTACATGAGGGTTCCTCAAGGTTATTTTGTTCTCTCTCCTAATCTGGTCTGCAAATTGAAAAAATCACTCTATGGTCACAAACAGGCATCTACGCAATAGTATGCCAAGTTGTCTGATTCTCTTCATTCCATGGGATTTCAGCACTCTAAAAATGATTATTCTTTGTTCTTTAAGCATACAACATCTGGTTCTGTGTTCCTTGCAGTCTATGTTGATGACATTTTTTTGATAGCCAGTGACTCTGCCTCTATTGCTTCACTGAAGCAGTTTCTGGATAACAAGCTTAAATTTAAGGACTTAGGGTCCTTGCATTATTTCTTGGGCCTGGAAATTATGCCCACTGATTTTGGTGTTCTTATCAATCAGAGAAAGATTACCATGGACCTCATTTCTAATTTTGGTTGTGCTGATCTTTCTCCTTGCATTTGCCCCTTGCCTTTGTTGAGCATGGATGTTGGGGTTCCTTTACAGGACCCTATCCTTTATAGAAAGATTGTGGGAAAGCTGAATTTTCTCACTCATACTAGGCCATACATTGCCTTTGCTGTTCAACATTTGTCTCAGTTTATGCAGTATCCTTGACAACCCCATTATGATGCTGCTATTCACACTCTGAGGTATCTCAAAGGCTCTCCTGGTCTTGGTTTACATCTGACTAGTGATTCCTCTTTGCCTTTCATGCATTTTGTGACTCTGATTGCACTTCTTTCCTAGATTCCAGACGTTCTGTTAGTGGTTTCTTCATTTTACTTGGTAGTAGTCCTGTATCTTGGAAGTCTAAGAAACAGACAACAGCCTCCTTATCCTCTGTTGAGGTAGAATATAGATTGATACATCTTTTGGTAGCTGAGTTGACCTGGTTGTGTCGCTTATTTGAGGATTTATCTGTCGCTGGTTTGACCCCCATCTCTGTTTATTGTGATAGTCAATCAGCTATTCATATAGCTAAGTATCATGTCTTTCACGAGCATACCAAGCATATTGAGTTTAACTGTCATTTTGTTCGGGAGAAGTTTCTGGACTGACTCATTTCCTTATCTTACAATCCTACTGGCTCTCAACTTGCTGATATTTTGACGAAGGCTCTTCCTGGACCAACACATCTACTTCATCTTTCCAAGTTGGGAGTAGCTCCTTTACCCCCTTACAACTTGGGGGGGTGTTGGGCTGATAAAACAGCATCCACCATGAGGCTTGCTACGTAGCCCACTTCTTATTTATTTGTACCCGGTCCAATATTAGTTTAGTCTTTTACTTTTATGCCCTCCTACTATATATACTGAGTTTTTTCTATTTTTGTATACATTCAGATATTCAGATATTTTTGCTTAGTAAAAAGAGAGTCGACGACTCTATATTTTCTCCTTAGCGTTTCATTTACGCGTAGTTGTTCTTTAATCTTTTCAAGAAATAATAATCTTCCAAACAACAAAGACCTAAAGTTTCATTAAACTCATTTCTCCGCTTGCTTGTTGTGTCGAGATGACCAGTCTGAAAGTTGGTCGCTGAAAAGTGAAATACAAAGAAAGAATGTTATATATTAGTTAGGATGGTAAAATTAGCTCGTGAAAACATAACTGGTTAAGTTGGACTAGTTCATTTTGATGAATAGCTACTTCGCGCACCATTAGTTGGAGTTTGCAAATTAAGAAATAGCCATTACACAAAGGTCGTTTGGTACGTGAAAGGATTATCCCGGGATAAATAATGATGGGATTATAATACCGGGATTAATATTGACGGGATTATTTAGTGGATATACTTTTATGGGTAAATGTTTGGTTCATTATTTATTGTCATATTTAACCTTAACTATCTTAAAACCATTGGAAGAAGAACTTAGAAGAAGGACAACTGTGTATTTTGGTATATAATCTCGGGATTACTAATTCCGAGATTATTAATCCCACATGAGGTATGGGATAGAAATAATACTACAATGGTGGTATAAGCTATCTAGGGATTAATAATCTCAGTTTAAAAAGTTCTGCCAAATATAGGATAATTTAATCTCATATTTTATCCCATGATTAATAATGCAAATCCCATGTACCAAACGACCTCAAAGAGCTTCTGCTCCTTATCTTATGTGGACACTAGTAAGATTGAACTGGGTTACACTGCTAGTGCAACGTATCATTACTATCGTCTGCCTATGCACAACACTATTAGCCATAGCATGGAAGCTTAAGAGAAAATTACACTGTGTGTCAAATTAGGGACCTTTTTTAAAAAACATAGAAATATTTTACACATTTACCAAACGTAGCAATACTTTTTCAAATGCTACCAAACATAGCATAATCTAAAATACCATAGTTTTTCTTCTCCTCTTCTCTCTCTTCCCTCCCTCTTCCCTCTCCCCTCCCCTTCTCTTCATATTTACTGTTACCGCCACCTCCCTCCCCCCTTCATCGTCGCCGGACCTCCGTCCCCGTTCCCCTTCACCAGCATCCCCTCCCCTATACCCCGTTGTCGCCGGTGATAAGCAGTGGAGTGGAGATGTTTGGTGTTTGTGGATTTGGTTGCTGGATTTCGCCAAGATCTGGTGGTGTCTGTTTGGTGGCTGGTCTAGTGGATTTGGTGTTTGTGGATTTGGTGATCCAGAGCTCCGTCGCAGGTGGATCTAGGCTTTTCCGTCGGCGACAGTGTTGTGGATCTGTCGGTTTCTTTTTTTTTTTTTTTTTTTGCTTTTTTACTTTTCGATGATAATAACGGTGTATGGTGGCTGTATGGACTGTATGTGGCTGGATTCCGGCGGAAGACAGTGTTTTGGTCCCTTTTTTTTTTTTGTTTTTTGAGTTTTTCGGTGGAACAAGGCGGAACCACGGCGGTGGTGGTGTATGTTTGATCTTTGTGGACTGTATGGAATGTATGCCGTGCGTATTTCTATTGTATGTGCAGTGTATGCACTATCTATACAGTGAATATACACCGGACATACAATGTATAGACACTTGTCATACAACACATATAAATGTATGTTTGTTTGTATGTTAGTTTCTCCGGCGGTGCACGGTGGTTGTTGGTGGTGGTGGAAGCAAACGAAACTGTTTTTCATGTGTATATCCAATGTATGTCATCGGACATACACTAGATATACATCTCACATACAATAGGTATAAGAGTTTGTGTTTATTCATTTTGTATATCTAGTGTATCGCTTATGTATGTAGATTCACACACTTTACATACACTGTGAATACAAAAAATATACATGTGACATACACTGAAAATACACAACACATACAGCAGCAGTGCTTGGGGGTTGTGGCTGGGGTTGGTAGGAAGAAGATCTAGAATTTTTAGCACCATTTTGTGAATTTTGCTATGTTTTGAAAAAAATGTTGCTATATTTTGAAAATAGAAAAATGTTGGTATTTTAGTGTAAGAAAGAGTGTTTGTTTTGTATAGTTTTGTGAATTGCCTGAAGCTTAATGTGGTATTAAAGTAATTGAATAATGAATTGATGCCTACCGCATCCAATTCGTCTAACTTTGCCGCTAATAGAGAAAGAACATCAAACAATCATGGAAGCCATTTTCTTTATTATGTAGCTTCCAAATATTTTGATTCTATTTACCCACGAATTGAAGAAAAAAATTTAGAGTTGAAGGAATAAACTTTGAAGGAAATATATTAAAAAAATCATGGAATTTTGAGCTGATGCTCCAACAAGAAAAATTAGAGTTTGAGCGGCTATAGCTATGTTTCTCCAAAATTGCAGAAGTGGCAATTCATTGTCCAACAAAATAAAAAGGGATTTCCACATAAATAGCTCTCAATATACTATATTAACTAATTAACTAGCACTAACTTAATCTAGCCACAATATTTATATTTAAGATTTGATTTATAATTAAAATATGACATATAATTAGATTGATATTTTTTTATATATATTGCTTCTATATGCAAATATACACACATATATTTGTCTTATATTTTTTAAATAGTTATATTATCAAATTACATCTAATAAATATACTAGGAAAGGAAAGAAAAGACAAAATATGATTACAAAAAGTGGATAAGGGTTGGAAATTATTACGTGTGGTAATAATCCCAAAGAAAGTGGCAACTCGGCCTAAATTTGACCCCGTTAATCATGCTATTTCAACCTATTCCTTTTGGATTTGCTTTAAATATATAACCCAATTTTACCTATAAGAACACTTTTGTCCAAATAGCATTTATTACAATCTGGACCAGGGCTCTCCATGTAAACTAATTTATTAAGTATAGGATTTCTGGCTTCAGAGACATTATCATTATTGTGGTAGTCCCAGTTTGACATAATTGAACTAGTTTAAATGAGAGGATAGGATGGTTAAGTCAAGACTTGGTTTACTAGGAAGAACAAAAAAAATTCACTCAGCACCGGTCTTACCAATTTACCCCCACTTTCAAATATTTTAAGTAAATGTCCTCCACATCATCTCTCACTATGTGAAATGACTATTTTGTCCCTGTCTAAATTCAATTCACATGGAACAGTCTCCTTCTCTCTTTCCTCCTTCCTTTCCTTCTCTTCTTCCTCTTTTATTTCCTTCTTTCTTCTTTGTGTCCTAGAGAGATCTAGAAAATCTGTAAAAGTTTTATTTATTTTATTATTTTTTTAATTTGTGTTATAATGTAGTATTTTTATTTTGCCTAATCCTTTATTTGTATTTATTTTTTCTGTATTTCTTTTTGGTACTCCCTCCGTCCCAATTTATGTGGCACCATTTCCTTTTATGTTTGTCCCAAAAAGAATGACACATTTTCTTATTTGACAACTATTTAATGTATCATCTCTATTTTACCCCTGTTGGGTCCTACATACTTTTAAACCTACCAACAACTTTTTTATTACCCAAATCTTCTCTTTCTTACTTTTTCAAGGTTAGAATTAAAACTTTACAAGGTCAACCTCTATTTTTTTAAACTTCGTGCCCGGTCAAACGGTGCCACATAAAATGGGACGGAGGGAGTAATTATTATATATACACTTATCTGTAAGTTTTTTCCATTTTGATTGATGATCGTTAAATTAAATTTGACGTTCCTGTAAATATTTTTTACTTCTTATGCTTGATTAAGATGATTTTAAGGTTCTTATTGACAATAGCAATTAGATATTGTTGTTGCTCATTCCACAGAGCTTAAAGTCTTGGCTATTGCCATTAATGCGGAGACTTTCTCTGCAAGTAGCCTCTATTGCCAAGACTTGAAGAGACTTTCTCTACAAGTTGCCTATTGCATAGATCTTAAAAGTCTTGGCTATTACCAA
This sequence comes from Petunia secreta, assembly GCA_029990175.1. Classification (NCBI taxonomy): domain Eukaryota; kingdom Viridiplantae; phylum Streptophyta; class Magnoliopsida; order Solanales; family Solanaceae; genus Petunia; species Petunia secreta. Next base: position 245,535 of record JARKIP010000096.1, read on the forward strand.
TACTTGCAGAGACTTTGTCTGCATGTTGCCTGTTGCACCAGATCGTAAATTATTGGCAAGTGCCAATACTTTCATAGACTTCCCCTACAAGTTGCATCCTTCCACCCGACCTTAAAGTATTGGCTATTGCCAAAAGTTGCCGAGAATTTGGTAACATCACTTAGGTGGTGTTACCATTAATAAAAGAAGTTGTTTTCTTGATTTGTCCAATGATAAGTTGACCATTAATGACGGTGTTCGTAATTTTCATTCAATCTGTTTTTTATTTTTCTTGTGTTAGATTCCACTTTGATTTCCTAGTTAAGGCGCCCATTGCACCAGAGCTTGAACTCTTGGTAATAACAAAGACTTGCGGAGACTTTCTCACAAATTACCCAATGCAACAAGGCTTGAAGTCTTAGTAGTTGCCAAGAAGTCTATGCAAGGTGACCATTGCACCAGAGCCTGAACTCTTGGAAATAGTCAAGACTTGAAGAGACTTTCTCTACAAATTACCTACTGCAATAGGGCTTGAAGTCTTAGCCATTGGCAAGAAGTCTGTGCAAGGTGCCCATTGCACCAGATCTTGAACTCTTGGCAATAGCCAAGACTTGCAAAGACTTTCTCTGTAAATTGGCCACTACAACAGGGCTTGAAGTCTTGGAAATTGCCAGGAAGTCTTTGTAAAGTGCCCATTGCACCAGAGCTTAAACTCTTGGCAATAGCCAAGATTTTCAGAGACTTTCTTTTGCAAGTTGGCCACTACAATAAAACTTGAAGTCTTGGCAATTGTCAGGAAAGTCTATGTAAGGTGCCATTGCACCAGTGCTTAAACTCTTTGCATAGACAAGTTGTCCATTGCAATAGGGTTTAAAGCTTTTGCAATTGCCAAGAAGTTTGTGCACGGTGATCATTGCCAAGAAATCTGTGTAAGATACCCATTTTCATAGATTTCTTACAAGGTTATCCAAATGAATGTAAGAGAGTAGGAATTTGAATGAATCTAACCTTGAATCTTCATTCAATGGAGGAATCTGTAAAAGTTGTAGGTTTTTAGAGTTTAGAGATTGTTTGAATGGAGAAAAGGAAGGGGAGAATAGTGTGGGTCTTTCTATTAGTTGTGAGGGGTATTTTCGTCCGAAATAAGTTTTATTAAACTAATAGAGGGCAGTTTTGCTAAACCACTGTTATTGAGGGTATTTAGCAAACCATTGCTTCCCGTGTCATATTTTTGCAATTCTAGTAAAAAAAAGAATTTGAGGAGTGGTTTTGCAAGATTTTCTGCGTTTAACAATATTTTAGCTAAATATTCTTATGTTGGCACGTAGCCAAGACTTAAAGGCATAAATTTGTAAGTGTTGGCACGAGGCCAAGACTTCAAGGGCAGGTGTTGTCTTGCCAATATTTCAAGTTATATGGCGAGAATGTAGAAAGATATTGTCTTGGCTTTACCAACACTTACAACCACGTGCTGATAATTGTTGCCTTTTGTCAACATTTGCCCTTCAAGTGTTGGCAAATAGAGAGGGGTCAAAGGCAAGTCTTGGCCGCGTGCCAACTCTTACGGCCAAGTTCTGGCAAGTGTTTCCTTTTGCCAACAGTTGAAGAGGAAAGTGTTGGCAAATAAAGAGATGTCAAAAGCAAGTCTTGGCCCCGTGCCAACTCTCACGACCAAATTTTGGCAATTGTTGCCTTTTGCCAACAGTTGAAGAGGAAAGTGTTGGCAAATAGAGAGGGGTCAAAGACAAGTCTTAGCCCCGTGCCAAGAATTTTATAGGGGTGCTTCCATTCAAATTTTTTTCATTAAACTTAACGAGGTAATTCTTGCAAAACCACTGTTAGCGCAGACAAAAAGGCAAACCAATGCTTTTGGTGTCATATTTCTGCAAATGTAACCAAATTTTGACTTGGGCCAGACTTAGTTGTTCCGGTTGTTTATATAAATAGCCTTTTGGCTGTTATTCTTTCCTCTGCCTAGCCATAAAGCTCCATAAACATTTTCTAAATTTTCAATTCTCTTGGTTGTATTAATTTTAGGACTGTGAATAAGGGAACGAGAAGAAATGTTGATAGGTTGTCAATTACTTGTGAGAAATGTAAAAGAGTTCCTCGGAGGAGAGTTTTCTCTGGGAAATAAAAAGTTGAAGGACAATTGTATTACGTATAGAGTAAATCATTTTAGAAATTTGCTTTTAACCAAATAAAATGTCTATTTTCAAAATTGACGACCATAAATGAGTCACCATTTTAACTGAAAATGATCATAGGCTAAGTATATGTAAGAATTTGACTTCGTAATCAGTTTGTACCAAAAATTTTTACCCAGTGCCCTCAATAAGACATGGTCTTACCTAATTCCCCCACTTACAAATGTTTTAAGTAAATTCCTTCCACATCATACCCTTTATGAAAAGACTATTTTGCCCCCAACTTGTTTAATTCACGCTGAAAGGTTTCCTTCTCTCTTTTCCCATTCCTGGCCTCCTTTCTTCTTTGTGTGCTGGAAATTTAGGACTTTTTTCTTGTGTTTGCTTGATTCCAGTGATTTGAAGGTTTTTATTGCCTATGTCTATAAGTTATTCATGTTTTGCATAAAGCTTAAAATCTTGACCATGGCCAAGAGTTTCATAGACTTTCTCTGCAAGTTGCTTATTGCAGTAGAGTTTAAAGTCTTGGCTATTGCCAATACTTACAGAGATGTTCCGTGTAAGTTGTCGCTTCCACCAGAATTTAGAGTCTTGGCTATTTCCAAGAGTTGCAGAGAGTTTGTATCTAACTTGTTCACTGCAGTAGAGGTAGAAGTCTTGGCAATTGCCAATACTCTTAGAGATTTTTAGTGTAAGGTCCCCCTTGCCAGAACTTAAAGTCTTGGCTATTGCCAAGAGTTGCAGAGACTTTCTCTGCAAGTTTTGCAACGCAATATAGGTAAAAGTCTTGGCAATTGCCAATACTTGCAGAGACTATTTGTACAAGTTGCTCCTTCCATTAGAGTTTAAAGTCCTGGCAATTGTCAATACTTGCAGAGACTATTTGTACAAGTTGCCCCTTCCGCTAGAATTTAAAGTGTTGGCTATTGGCAATAGTTGTAGAGATTTTTTCTGTAGTTGTAGAGACCATGGTAACAGGGCTTAAAGTCTTGGCAATAGGCATGAAATCTCTACAAGCCTCCTATTGCAGTAGAGTTTAAAGTCTTGGCTATTGCCAATATTTTAGAGATTTTTCAGTGTAAGTTTCCTTTTGCAGCAGAACTTAAACACTTGGCAATAGTTGCAGAGAACTTTACCCTTGCAACTTGAAGAAATCTTACGTTGAATCTTCTCTTGAACAGAGCAATCTGTAAAAGGAATGAGGTTTTATGGTTTTCTTGACTGCGTGAATGGAGAAAAGGAAGAGGAGGGTGGGCGCGTCTTTTTATTGGTTTGTAGGGGTATTTTGGTTCGAAAAAAGTTTCATTAAACTAATGAGGGCATTTTTGCTAAACATCTGTTAGTGAGGGCATTTTGGCAAACCATTGCTTCCGGTAGCATATTTTTGCAAATCAACCCGTTTGTACTGCTCTAAATGAAAATTAGCCAGCATTTGAATTTTTTAAAAAGTAGCCAGATCTAAGAAACACGAAAAATTCTAGTGTTTTTTACTTGAATTTTGAATCAAAATTATCAAAGTTCAAGTAAAAAATACTGGGACTTGCTAAATATGAAATTCCAGTAAAAGAAATACTTGGACTTTAAAAATTTTAGTTCAAAAGTCTCAGTAAAAAATACTTGGGACTTGCTAAATATGAAGTCCCCGTAAAAATAATTGAAATTTGAAAATTTTTGTTCAAAAGTCCAATTAAAAAATACTTGAGATTTCAAATATGAAGCTCAAGTAAAATTTTCTCGAACTTTGAAATAATTCCCAACAACATTTGAGGGGTTTAGTTCAAATTTTCAGATTTTTCTGTCCACAGTCTTAAAAAAATGGCAAAGTGCATGAATAGCCACTTTTGCCAGTGGTCTTTAGTTTGAGGCCACTTTTTTAATTGATTTTGCATGAAAAACCACTTTTTAGAAATTCAATCCTTGTGGGTTGAACTTCACACAATTTCAGCCCACAAAGGGGGAAGTTTACGCATCTATACCTAAAAGCTCAGCCCTTGCGGATTGAAGTGGAACTTCATAACTTAGGCATGAAGTTCAACCCACAAGGTTTGAACTTCAGCCCACAAAAATTGATGTTCTAAAAAGTGACCTCTTATGTAAAATTAATAAAAAAAAAAAGTGGCTTCAAATCAAATACTAGTGGCAAAAATGGCTTGTGGGCGAAATTTTTACTAAAAAAATGTCTTTTTAAAATCTGGCTACTTAAAAATTTGTAATTGTCAACTGATTCTCTTAAATGATATGAAAATTGACTAGTCATCAAAATTACCCTAAGGATATTGGTCATTACTCGTTAGAAAGGCCAGAGGGGAGTCCATTCTCATGATTTTTTACAAAAATATTGACCTCAAAGTCTGTACGGGTAATTTTGATCACTAGCCATTTTTGGACGCGCTCATTGGGGACTATCCACCGTTTCAAAATTCATTAAAGAATAGCCAAAAATTCACGCGCACACTTAAGCTCTATTAGCGTTGGAAAAACACCCCAGACTAGTCCCATAACAAAACACTGGGGCTCTGAACAAAACTTGTTCAAAGCCCACATGTTCAGAGCCCCAACATTTTGTTATGGGACTGAAGCTTTATACAAAGTCCCATAACAAAGGTCCAGTCCCATAACAAAATGTTGGGGCTTTGAACAAGTTTTGTTCACAACCCCAGTATTTTGTTATGGGACTGAAGCTTTATATAAAGTCCCAGAACAAAATGCTGGGGCCTTGAACAAAACTTGTTCAAAGCCCCAGTATTTTATACTGGGATTAGTTTACTTCAGCTTCCCAGTATAAGTACTGGGGCTTTGAACAAAACTTGTTCAAAGCCCCGGTATTTATACTGTGATTTATCCGGAGGTGGCTAGTCTTCAAACAGTTTTGCATCGCTGGCTAGTATTCATTTAACGCGGTCAAAACTGGGAAATTTTGATCACTAGCCATTTTTGGACGCGCTTAATGGGGACTATCCATCGTTTCAAAATTCATTGAAGAATAGCCAAAAATTTGCGCGCACACTTAAGCTCCATTAGCGTTGGAAAAACACCCCAGACTAGCCCCATAACAAGAAACTGCGGCTTTGAACAAAACTTGTTCAAAGCCCAAGTATTTTGTTATGGGACTTTATATATAAAACTGAGTCCCATAACAAAATGATGGGGCTTTGAACAAGTTTTGTTCACAGCCCCAGCATTTTGTTATGGGTTATGAGACTTTATATATAAAGCTTCAGTCCCATAATAATGCTGGGGCTTTGAACAAGTTTTGTTCACAGCCCCAGCATTTTGTTATGGGACTGAAGCTTTATACATAGTCCCATAACAAAATGCTGGGGCCTTGAACAAAACTTGTTCAAAGCCCCAGTATTTATACTGGGGTTAGTTTACTGAAGCTTCCCCAGTACAAATACTGAGGCCTTGAACAAGTTTTGTTCAAAGTCCCAGTATTTATACTGGGATTTGTCCGGAGGTGGCTATTTCTCAGCGAATTTATTTTTGACGGCTACAAATCAATTAACGCGCGCCAAACAGGCCCCTACACTAAATTTTTACGTCAAAACTGACTGCGTGACTAAATTTTTACAGTCTGTACCGCGCTAAATGAAAACTAGCCGGCATTTTAGACCTTTTTGAAGACTACCCAAATTTAAGAAATACGGAAAAAATCAAGTATTTTATACGACAATTTTTGAACTAAAAATTTTAAAATTTCAATATTTTTTACTGGGACTTCCTAAATATGAAGTCCTAGTATAATGTACTGGACTTTAAACAATTTAGTTCAAACTAATAAAAAATATAGGGACTTTGCTAAATATGTAGTCCCATTATAATGTACTAGGACTTTGAATATTTTAGTTCAAGAATCTAATTGAAAATACTGGGACTTCAAATATGAATCTCCAGAAAAATTTCCTATAACTTTTAACTAACTCCAGAGAATTTTAATGGAGTTTTATTTCAAATTCCAGAGTTTTGGTATGTGACTAGTTTTAAATATGTGCGCTTTTAAAATTTGACTATTTTTTTAATTTTTTTAATTATTTGCGGATTCTCTTTAAATAGTGTGAGAACTGACTAGTCATCAATATCCGTTGGATTGTTGTCCTACCCTTATTTTGAATACTCAAAACTAGAGAATTTGACACCTCATAGGTCAAAGAGCACATCAACGGATATTTATTTTACGTTCTATCTTCATACAATAACGTATAAATAATTGCATTACTTAATGCATTTATAATGTAATACTGACAATCAAACCTTGCATTAGTTATGCATAAGTTGTGTTTTTATACCGCCAACAGAACACTAAATTTGTTATGCTAATTTTTTTTTTTTTGGGTTAATTTCTTCAACCTAACATTATATTATTATACGAAGTTCTATACTTAGATCATTTTTCTTAATTTCTCCAATCCAACCAACCCTATTACTCCTTCGGCTCCACTTTATCTCTTATAATATGACCTACAAGGGCCAAAATATTTAATTTTCAACTTGTATATATTTGGATACAAACTCTTCTGTCTTTGGAAATATAATTTGCATAATACGAACTATTAAAAATATTATTAGTCAAAATATTGAAAAACATTTAAGAAGCATGATAAACCATTTTATTCTCCAAATAATAATTGTGACGTGTTTTTGGAACAGATGAATTATACTCCCTACGTTTATGTCTATATGATATAGATTGACTCGATACGAAGTTATTAAAAAAAAAACACTTTTCATGTTTACGCTGCTAAACATGTCATGTGTAGCACTATGGGATTTGTGTGACTAAGAAATTTTGATATTGAAGGTTACCTCATTCGTTCCATTTTATGTGAACCCATTTTCTTTTTAGTAGTAATTGTTTTGAAAAAAGATATATTTTAAAATTTGAAAATAATTTAATTTCAAATTTATTATTGTGCTCCTAATGAGATGATTTATAGTCACCCAAATATCAATGACTTATGTGAGATCACAAATTTTAAATATTCTCCTTGTTTTATTAGTGTCAAGTCAAACAAGTTCACCTAAAGAAACGGAAGGAGTAGATGATAAGTTTATGTCATATTTTTTCAACATATAAAAATATACCAATCGAATTAATATGAAAATTGTATAACATAAACTAAAACATTATTTAATTCTTTATGCATCGGAGGGAACCTGATCCATTATCCAACTGAGATGAGAGGGAGCGACATACACGCTGAACAGCTGAAGTGCTGTACGGACTCCATAACTAATGAAAATTAAAGCCAACAATCATAGTGAGTAGCGGCTCAAGATTGTTTAAAGTATTGACATAAAGATAGCAAATGCCCTTTTCACCTTTCAAATCAAAGCACATCACAAATGACGAAAGGAGGAAGCAATTCTTCGGGCACTAACTTGGGATTTTTGGGTGAGAAGGACTCCTAAATTTTTTATTAGTTATAAGGGACTCAAGTCTTGAAAAATAGGTGAGAGGGACACTTTTAAAATTAGTACTAATGACTAACATTTTAAAAGCCCCCCAAGTTTTTCTATTTACACAAAGCCCCCACCTCTCATCACCCACCCATCAACCCCTTAGCCCCCATCTGGCCCCCTACCCCCCCTCTACCCCGCCCATCCACCATTCCACCACGACCCTCCACCACTCACCGCCACCTTCTACCACCCTCCACTCCCACCACCACCTTCTACCACTCTCCACCACCACCCTACACCACTCTAATAAAAAAGATATGTACACATCAGTCGAGATGTGTACACATATTACTATATTACTATATGTGTACACATCTCAACTGATGTGTACACATGCAGATATGATATATATGTACACATATTATAATATGTGTACACATATATATGATAAAAGTGTTACACATCTCGTCATATGTGTACACATATAATAATATGTGTACACATCTGACGAGATGTGTACACACTTTTTTCAGCCGTAAAAACATCTTCAAATATGTATAAAAAAAAGATGTATAAAATGACTAGAATTAAAAAAATAAAAAGGGATAAAACGGGGATGAAGAAGAAACAAAATGGATACGAAAAAATAATAATATAGATGGTGATAAAATGAAATTTGAAAAGAAATTTAGAAGAAAGAATGAAAAGGAAGAAGAGAAAAGAGGAAGAAAGAGAGGAGAGAGAGAGAGATAAAATTTGAAATGATAGAATAAGGAAAAAGAGTGTAAAAGTGGGTGGGAATGGGGGAAATTCAAAATCTGAATTTTTTTGAAAAGTGAGTGTTTTCGTAAATATAAAAACTTTTAATTATACCCACAAGTTTTTAAACAATTCACTTCAACCCTCACTTAAGCTAATGACCCTTTGACTTGGTCTTGTCCCCTATCCTTCTATTAAGGCTTGGGAGGTCTTTTCCCCTCTTTTCCCTCCACTAACTTGCACTCTTTTCCTAGTGCTTTACTTGTCATCTTCCACTACAAGTAGTAATATTTTTGCTTTTACCTGCTATTGTGACATGACGTAGGAACATGCCCTTTTAACAGGGAACAGAACATATCCAATTGTGGGGCGTTACAACACAAACTCCCTTTCTATGGACTAACTAGTCACTAGTACTACTATCTTTTTTGGAGCAACAATTCTAACAAGATGGACTGTAATCAACCAAATATTTGGAATCTTGAAATCAATAGATCATAAATGATTGCCTATACCACAAATGCTTATTCTTTAGTCGCACGTCTTTTTCCAAAATAAATAGTACGCTGAGCACTATGTTAGGATGTGGATCGATCATGACAAGACTCATCATATTACAAGAATGAACAAAATATAAGAGGCAGGTGGCGGTTCTATTCCCATATCGATCAAGCATAGGGGATTTATAAAGTCCATTTGGGCAAGTGACACGTCTTGGTTGTTGATGGAGAAGAAAACACGATTTTATTTCTATAAGTTTCAAAGGCTTGAAGAAGAGTAGTCATATTTAGAAAGTTTTTTACAAAGGTGAAAATTCAATTCTCACCATTCCTTTCCCTCGTGTAGTAATTACAGAATTCTATATGAACAAGACATGATTACCCATTAGTCTAGCTCGATGTGGCTGCTTTGCAAATCTACTTACCCTTCAAACTTCAAAGGCAAGAACTACCAACAGCTTTATCCATTCATGTGCTTCAAAAGAAAGTGAAAAACTGTGTTTTACCATTCATATTAAGGGCATGTCCAGGATAAAGCTTATAGAATGCAATATTAAGCAATCTAATCAAGGCTACATACATTGGCAGAAAAATCTCTTCTTCAAAGCATTAATCCTTTAGGTGGTTGTAATCTTCCTCAATACACAGCAAGTATTCTTTTTGACTGACCCCGTCTTTACTTTTTACCTTTTATTATCCTTTTCCAGAAAGGTCAGCTGTGTTTTGGGGTGGGGTTGGGGAATAAGGTGGCAAGGGAAGCAGACCTTTCAATGAAAATATAAATTGCATTGGAAGCAGATCAAATCTAACGTCCAACCTAAAACCCTGCATCTTCAAATTATATCACAAGACGGATAGGTGTAATTTGCAAAAATCCTCACTTTTCTCTGAATAGGAGTCAATACTTGATGTTCTTACAATAAGGAAACCCCATTCTACCTAAACCTGGCTTCGCATTAGCCCTCCATATACCAAATATACCCAGCAATATTTAAACTAGAATTCGGCCCCATCTTCACTTCAAAGCTTTAAACAAGCAAAATATGTACAGGAACAATTGAAGCCGGTCAAAAATAGAGTGAGAAATTTGTTGAGGCTTTTAATCGTCCTTGCTAGCATTTCCCTAGAGATCTCATGCATTTGCTGATTGAGATGGCAACCTAGGGTGGTTATGTTCTCCCTCGTAAGTGACAATAAGCATTGAAGGTTCTTCCAAGCATCTCTCGACATGTTTCCTGGCAGGACAGCCTCTCATGCTGCTACACTTATAGTATCCCCTGCACAAACCAAGGAAAACTTTAGCTTCCAACTTGCCCTAAATCAATTCAAGTATGTGTTTTGCTTGAACCATAGCAATTGCACAACTGGAAGGGCTACTAGCTGAGCAAAAATCCTAGGAGGAAATGTAAGACTACACAAAGAAGCAAGTTGACATTCTCTAGTTTAGCAGCATTTTGATTAACGAATCAACCATTACAACATCCCTTATCACTTTTTTTGACAAAGATGGAAAGGAAGCCGACAAGATAATCCTAATTGAATCCTCCTAGCTACTAACAATTCAGTGAGTTGCTATCTCCACCAGCCGAATAAGATAAAAATGACATAACTTCTGGAAAAACGAAGAGGGAAACATGAACAGACAAGAATGACACGATCAACTTTGCCAGAAAAGATAACACACAAGTAAGCACCCAAATTTCAATATTTAGGGATATATGTAGATCGGGCCTGCATGTGAAAGAGATGATAGGGTAATCCATGTAACAGAACAGCAGCAGATACTTACTTAGACAGACATCATACACAATAAGCCGGGTAATACACAAAGATGCAATTGAGGCAAAACCTTATGCGATTAACAAATGATACTCCAATTGAGTTAAAATTCGCAGACAGTACTGTTAAACAGCTGCATCTTACAGGAATAAATCCAGAATAATACCTTGGGTGTGGAGAGCCTTTGATCGGCTTCTGTCCGTACTTTCTCCAAGAATACTCATCCGGAGGAATATCAGCTAGTTTGTTACTTATAGCAGGAACCTTGATTGATCTCTTTACCCTGTGTTTCCTGTTCAAAGATAACCCAGAAGGTTGTAAGTACATGTAATGCATTAAAACTATACTCCTGCAAAGCAAGTATGTGATGCCTAAAATTACAAACCTCTTCTTTGAACAGTGACATCTACCACTGCTTCCACATTTCACACTTCCATCCTCTCCCCTTCCAGAACACCGTCTCTTGTGTTGAAATGAGCTCTGATCCGCAGAGCGAGAAGCCCCAATCAAATGGAATGAATTACCATCCATATTCGCAACACTTCCATCAATACTCAATGAGGAGATAAACGACCTAGTGGATGACATGGTCGGAGTACATGTAGAGCTATCAAAATTTAAACTAATCCCACTATTGCTACGCCGGTACGTAATATCTGCCTGCTGCTTCAATTGCTGCTGCTGAAGTTGATACCTCCTCTGTTGTTGCAGCTGCTGTTGTTGTTGAAGAAAATGATAGCTCGGCACCGGTGTTTGTTGAGCTAAATGAAGAGGGTTTTTACTATGTGAGCCTAATTCCAATGAAGGGGTTCCTAAGCTAAGAGTGCTTTTCACATTGGAACCACTTTCTAAAACTGGATTGTCAGGCATTAACTGAAGGGCTTTAGGCTGATGGTCAATTTTACAACTTGGATTTTCTAACAAGAGGTTCTGAGGGAAAGGGGTTATAATTTTCTTGGCCTTTCTAACTCTTGCATGACCTAAAGAGGAATTCAACAAAGTAACTACTTTGTTAAACTTGTGAACAGCCTCTCCAGTTTCTCTAACTAAATTTCCATACTGTTTCTGATCATTGGGTTGTTGAGATAACAAACTAACAACTCTATGACAACTCTCAACTGCAACCCTGTTAGCTTCCTCAATCTCCTCCATCTTAATAGAAAAAGGTACAAGAAAGGAACCCTAATTCCCAAAATGGAAAAGATTCCAACTAAAGGATTCAACAAAATAAGGATAGTACAAACAACAAGAACTCATTTGCCTAGTAAAGATGTAAACAAATTCAGCTCAAAAAGACAACATATAGCAGGTGGGAAATCAATATTATACTATGAGTAAGAAATTAACAAGAAAATTAAGATTAATTAGCTACAGCTAGGTGCAGAGCTATAACATTTGAACAAGAAAGAAAGAAAGAAAGAAAGAAAGAGAGGACCTTTAGAGGACTTATGGGGCTGTGTTAAACCCTAGATTCTCCAATCTCCGTAGAGGTGTGGTGATGGAGAGAGAGAAGTAGAGAGAGTTTGGGAGGTGTGAAAGAGAAGACTTTAGCTTAGCTACTGAGTTTTTACAAAAGCTGCAATCTTTAATCTTTAATAAACTATAGTCGGACACCTTATGATAGTGGTTCTCTATAATACTGTAGTAGTAATACTTAATTATAACAGTTTAATTATTTTTGAAATTGACATTTCTATGTCATGTCATATTTCGTATTCTTTATCTTTAGTTGAGCGTCTATAGAAAACGGTCATTTAATTTTAATGTAGTTAAAATTTGCATATATTTTACTTTTTTCACACTGCACTTATAAGATAATATCAGGTATAGTGTAGTTATATTACATGTTCTCATCTCATTGTAAAAATATTCTGGTACACGAGTCATTATAAAGATGTTTTAGAGAGTATTTGCTGTAGAAATGAGAAATAGATTAGAATCAGTAGTAAGTTAAGTAATCAACATTTTTTCAACCCTCTGACAGAGAAAGAGAGAGAAAAGGATTTTGTTTTGTTGGTTTACTAATTTTCTATTTGTGTTTTCTCTCTACTAGTGTTTGTTTATTGAGAATCAAGAATGAAAAAGTAAACAAATGAGGGGAGTCTTTTTGTTTGTTTACTTAGAAGTGAAACTGCCGTCCCAGTCACAGATTTCAAAGGTTGGGTCCCTATTTGGACCTTGTTATTCTCACTTCTTTTTCTTCTTTTCAGGTTTGTTTTCTATGTCCTCACTGCTTTTTTCTACTACCAACGTAGCTCGCATCTTGTCCCTCTTTACTTACAAAGAGCATCTTATGACTTGTTATTCCAATTTTAATTTTGATCCTTCATTTTTCTTGCTGATTCTTTATTTAATTTATGTTGGATTAGTTTGTAATATTTGAAGGTCTTAAATTAAATAGACATATATATTAGTGAAAGAGTACCTACTATGGAAAGTCACATTTAAAATTTTATCAATATAAAGAATCTTCCAAACTAACATAAATAATTTACAGTATATTACAATTTTGTTGTATCGTGTAGAGATCAAAAAAAGAACACAAACAATATTGTTTTAAAATAGCTATCTATCACACCTCAAATCTTCAATTCCCTTTTTTCTATTTTTATTTTGTACTAAAATTTAGATTGCTAGGAGTATATGTATAGTTAGGAGAGTAGATATCATGATTAAACAGAAATAAATACTACTCCTGATTCTCTTGAAAGATATTTAAAGGATGAGGTTCAATGTCGAAAACAAGGGAAAGAGGAAGATCTTCTGAAAATGGAACTTTTCACATTTTAAATGTAAATTAAAATACCTCTTATTTCTCTAAGTTGAACCTAATGCATTTGTTCGTTAGCTTTCAAATTTAAAAGGCTAAATTATACAAATATACAAATGTAATAGCATGTTTACAATAAAATAGCAACATTATGTCACTTTTCAAGAATAGCAATACTTTCTTAACATTATATATACAAGTTATTAAAAAAAAGATTTATTCAATAAAATTAAAAATACACCATGCACCAAAATCGCCCATAATTATAGGCATGTCTTTTCATCTGTTCCTACTTTTTTGGGATTACAACTACCCAATTACTAATTCTATTGTATGTCTTTTGTATGTCTATCGTATGGTGTATGTGTATAGTATGGCTATTGTTAGCTTTTTGTATGTCTATCGTATGGCTATTGTATGTGTATTGTATGGCTATTGTTTTTTACGTATGCCTATTGTCAATTTTTAATAGATGGTTTTGAGGGGAGAGAGAAAATGAGCCTTAAATGTAAAAAGATTTAAACATATCTAAACATGATTTGGGTGCATAAATATAGGATTAGATTTATCTTTTTTTTAATTATATTTCTTTTCTTTTTAAATACATTCTGCTATTTTTTGTAGCAAACAACAAAAATGGTGCTATTTTTTTGTAAGTTTTGAAAATATTTATATATTTTGTAACAAAAGTAGATAAAGTTATACTATGTGTAATTATCCCAATTTAGAATGATACATTAAGTGGTTTTTGTCGTAATGATCCATATTTCTCTTAGTCGAAGGGATACGTGGATGCATGGATGCTTATTCAAGTATGTTCTGTAAATAAACAGCCTTACACAAAAGGAATTAAGGGAGTACTTCACAAAATAATTATGAGCTAAAGGAAATAAGTCTATTAGTCCAAATGACGTAACAAAACCAAATTTCATTGAACTTTGTAGTCAAAATGTCATTATCTTGTCTTGTTTATCATGTGAATAATGGAACCTTCAAGGTTTCTTCTATTATCATGTGTTTTCCTAAATAACAAGTATAGTGTCAATAAATAATCCCCTCTCCAGCCTTTCCCACCACCCCCAATTTTTTTGCCCAACTTCTTTACACTCTAAATTATCCCAACATCAACCCACTGCTCTAGTACTAAATTAACTCAAATAAAGTTCCGTTAAGGTTTGTAACAGATTGATCATATTTTCAGCTACTTTTCCTTTCTACGTTAATCAACTATGGTTAGTTTTAGCCCCTTAGAATTGACGGATTATTGCATGGCATAGCTATGACGGTATTTTATATGCGGGTTGAAAGCAACATGAATGTTAATTGTTTTTTCAAGTGCGAGCTTGATATGACTTGGTGGGATCAAGGCATGGATGAGCTGATTGACAAGCAATTGTGGCACATCGGCTAGGCAGCCTTGTGCCTTTGTGAGTGTCAAGATGGAAAACAGGCAGCTTGTGGTGGCAAGTGAGCTCGGCAGCGGGCAAACGACTTTGTGGGCAATAGGGTGTCAAGACTTGGTGTCTTGATGCCAAGGCAAGCAACGAATGGGCTGAATGTTGTGCATGACATTTGGCTAAGTGTGGACAAAGGTGCTGAAACTAGGCAAGGTTGGCTGATCAAGTGAGCTGAAGTTGGCTGGCCAAAGGCACAGCCTTGGGCGCATGTGCAATGCACATGGGAGGAAGTTGAGCGCCTGGAAATGGCCCAAAACGTGGACTGACATGGCCAAAACGTGTGGCCTGTCAAGTGTGCAAAACGTCCCTATTATTTTGTAAAGCCTTGTGGCTGATTTTCCCATTATATTTAAGTTGTTTTAGGCCATTGTAAGCACGGAGACAGATTTAGTTTTCTTAGGAAGAAAATGTTGGCCAAGGAAAGCTTTCCTTTGTAGTTGTTGTAAATAATATAAAGGTTGGAATTTTTCCCGTAAACTCTTATCCTTTCGTTTATGCCTTTATATTTCAGTCTTGTGTGTGATCTTTACTACTTATTACTTCAATCATCTGCCCAAAACATCAGTACATCGCTGCCTATTTCGAATTCTAAGACAAACAAACCTACAAATATTCTAAGTGTTGGAAACGGCTGAAGCCTTGAGGGCAAGCTGCTTGGTTGCCGCACGGGGCAAACCTCGATGGGTTTGATTGCTTAAAATTGCCCTGTGACAACTTGGTATCAGAGCTTGAAGGATCTGGTTCGTTGCTTAGAGAAAAACCATGGCTTGTGGGAATAGTAGCGTGGAAATGAGGGAACGGTTGGCTAAACTTGAGGTGTTAATGGGTGTGTCTGATGACGGGGTGGATCTGGTTGATGTGATGCCACAATCGGCTCGTCTAAAGGCATATTTTGAACATCTTGAGGCGGAAAGCCAAGCCTTCAAGGGTTTCGCTGCGATTGAGATTGAAAAACTGACTAAGGACAACGAAAATTTGAACTTGGAAGTCGTTGTGCTTAGGCGGGTTATTGGAACGGGTGTTCAACGGGTTGATGAACGTCCTAGGGTAAAGATCATTGAACCTAAGGCATTTGAGGGCTCACGAAATGCTGTTGTGCTTGAGAACTTTCTTTGGGACATGGAGTAATATTTTGAGGCAGTTCATGTCGATGATGGTGAGAAAGTGTTTTGACGACACGTTACTTGGCTGGTGATGCTAAATTATGGTGGCGTACTCGTGTTGCTGATGATGTGAGTGCGGACAGACCTAAGGTTGAGTCGTGGGAGCGGCTTAAGAAAGAATTGAAGGATCAGTTTTTGCCTAGTAATTATTTTTGGATTCCTAGGGACAAGTTGAAAAGGTTGAAACAAATTGGTTCTTTGAGGGACTATGTCAAAGAATTTTCTTCTTTGATCTTGAGTATAAGCAATATGTCCGAGGAGGATAAGTTGCACAATTTCATGTTTGGGCTGCAAGGTTGGGCTCAAATGGAACTAAGGAGGCAGAACGTGAAAGACCTCCCTAGTGCCATTGCGGCTGCCGATGCATTGGGCGACTTTAGGCGTGAGGATGCTGAATTTTCTACTTCTAAGTCCAAAAATGGGAATAATGACAAGGGAAAGGAGTGAAAAAATGCTGAAAAATGCAATGCAACGGGTGAAGCTAGTGGCAAAGGGAAGGCAGCATTTGACAAGTCTAAAAGTGAACAAGGGAACAAATCCCGTGGCTGTTTTATTTGTGATGGGGCCACATAGGGCAGCGGACTATCCAAAACGTGCCAAGCTAAATGCTCTTCTTACTAATGATGATGATGAGCCTAAGGATGGAAATGAAGAAGAGTATGTGGCTTAGGGGTGTTCATGGGGCGGTACGGTTCTGGTTTGAGCTTATAGGTAACGGTATACCGGTTAACGGTATGTAATTATGTAAAATTAATACTGTACCAATAAGCTTTCAGTTATCGGTTCCTAATGGTTTGGTAGTTAATCATTCGGGAACCGGTACACCGAAGTAATGCGTGAATTCTCGATGGATAGTTGTCATAGGTAAGATTTTTTCATTATGATGAGCAACCACTAAAGTAACAGACAAACCATCCAAACAAATTAAGATAACAAGTGCAATCAACAAGTCTTAACAATCTGCTAACATAATACAAAATAATGAAATAGAAAAAGATAAGATAATAAGTCTGATCACTGATCCGAGAAAGCAAAATCAATTATAAAATGGGCCAGACGCAATAGTTAAAGTATATGAGTATTGACATATAACCACCAATAATAATAATAGTTGAAGTTTAATCTATAAATTAAAGTTGTAAACTAAAATTCAAATGACATAATATACTAATAATAAATAAAATAAAATGTATAAAAATTATAAAAAAATACCTTTATCGGTTATCGGTACGGTAACGGTAAAGAGATATAGAAACCGTTACCGCACCGATATCTTATCGGTATTAAAAATTAATACCATTACCGAACCAATAATTATTATACCGATACCGTTGAGCTTATCGGTAGCAGTACGGTTCGGCTAACGGTACCGGTTCGATTTTGCACACCCCTAATGTGACTGTTGCAATTTGTAGCCAATTGGTCGTGAATAAAGCTGAAATTGGTTCGACGAGGGCGTCAAATTCAACTAGTGGGGTAGTTTGTTAGCCCCTTAGACTTGACGGATTATGGCATGGCATGGCTATAATGGGATTTGGGTTGTTGCTCCTAGTTATGGCTATATGCAGGTTGAAAGCAACATGAATATTGATTGTTTTGTCAAGTGGGGGCTTGATATAACTTGGTGGGATCAAGGTATGGATGAGCTGATTGACAAGCAATTATGGCACGTCGGCTAAGCAGCCTTGTGCCTTTGTGAGTGTCAAGATGGCAAACAGGCAGCTTGTGGTGGAAGTGAGCTCGCAGCGGGCAAACGACTTTGTGGGCAATGGGGGTGTCAAGACTTGGTGTCTTGATGCCAAGACAAGCAACGAATGGGCTGAATGTTGTGCATGGCATTTGGCTAAGTGTGGGACAAAGGTGTTGAAACTAGGCAAGGTTGGCTGATCAAGTGAGCTGAAGTTGGCTGGCCAAAGGCACAGCCTTGGGCGCATGTGCAGCGCACATGAGAGGCAGTTGAGCACCTGGAAATGGCCCAAAACATGGGCTGACATGCCCAAAATATGGGCTGAATGGCCTGCCAAGTGTGCAAAACGTCCCTACTATTTTGTAAAGCCTTGTGACTGATTTTTCCATTAGTTTTCTTAGGAAGAAAACGTTAGCCAAGGGTGGCTTTTCTTTGTATTTGTTGTGAATAATATAAAGGTTGGGATTTTTCCTGTAAACTCTATCCCTTTCGTTTATACCTTTACATTTCAGTCTTGTGTGTGATCTTTACTACTTATTACTTCAATCATCTGCCCAAAACATCAATACATCGCTGCCTATTTCGAATTCCAAGACAAGCGATCTTACAAATATTCTAAGTGTTGGAAACGGCTGAAGCCTTGTGGGCGGATTGCTTGGCTGCCACACGGGGTAAACCTCGGCGGGTTTGATTGCTTGAAATCGCCCCTGTGACAGTTAGTATGGAAAAGATCCAATAGGCAAGAGACAACATATCAAATTCATCCATTAGTTAAAAATTATTTAAATGCATACGCTCAGGAGTCGAAAAATCTAATTTTAATTACGTCCGTCTTTATTTGTGTAATTATGATGTTTTAAAAATATTGAACAACTTACAGAACTTAATGATATGGAGAAAATAATAATCTTTACAATTGGATATGACATAATATAATGAAATTCACTGCTATACTATTTTAGTTCTATTTCAGAACTTTAGTGGTATAAGTGTTTGGTAAATATTTGATTAAATTGCAAAAAGAACAAAAGATTGACATTAAGGATTATGTATATCCTAAAACTCGTATATAGGTATTACACTTAAATTAAATTAAGAGCCACAAATATTCCTTTATATCTAGGTTAAGCGGTTATAGTTTAAATCTACATCTAATAGGTTTGGCTAGTTATGCAATAGTCGAACTAGCAATCTGTGATTAATTAGAAGATCGTGGGACGACAAAAACAAAGAAAGCAATGAAAGAAACCAATAGAGTATAGTAACAACAATACTAATGAAGTAACAACAATACTTATAACGGAAAATAATAAACAAATAGAGTATAGTAATGAAAGAAAGCAATAAAGTTTAATTGATGGTGTAGATGCTCGTGCTCTAGTGGAAAGAATAAACGTCTCCTTTGGAACCAAGCAAATCGAATAACAACAGTAGCAGCTTTGAGTTTAGTATAATAGTGAGGATGTAAAAGTATGTTCAAAACGTAAGGGCATCTCCAACTCTCAGCCCATTTCAAAATGGAGAAAATCTCTAAAATGGGGTAAACTTACTCCAACCATTCCCCCATTTTTTTCTCAAAAAAAAAAAAAAATCCTTTTTATATTCTACTCTCTCTTCTATATTATATTATTATCTTTTATCTCAATTTTATTTTCTTATTTCCATTAAACAAATTCTATCTTTTATTTCATTTTTTACATATTCATCACATATAATTGATATTCAGTATAAAATTATTTTATACCATAAAATTTTAAATAATATAGTAATTTGTAAGCAAATATTATAGATTAAATATATTAATAAATAATTCAAATAATAGTGAAATCATTGCATTACAATATCATACTACGTTACGGTAAAATTCATTCGAAATACTACATAACTATTCAATTTTCACCTCTAGTATGCTCCCATAAATGATCTATTAATGCATTACGAAGTGCAAAATGAGCATCACTGTTCGTGATTATGTTGCGTCGAGCTAAAAATTGTTCAAATCGGTGATTTTCATCTACTGCCATTTCAACATCTGGAAGTGGACCTTCCCAATCATCTTGAATAGGTGCATTAAGATCACGCTCATCCTCGATTATCATGTTGTACAGTATGATATATGTAGTCATTATATCATGTAGTACTTTTTTACTCCAAAAATATGATGGTCCTGCAACAATTCTAATTTTAATGTATTTTTAATTTTTATTTTTCAATTTTAGCAACATCTAAAATTTTTTGTCGCACCTTTCAATTTTAGCAACATCTAATATTTTATATTTGCACCATTCATTTTTTGAGATGATTATATAGTTTTACTGCAATTAACTTATTTAAAATTTTAAATAAAAATAAGAAATGCAGAAAAATTAATTTATCAAAATTATACGCCTAAGTTAAGATATAAATAAATATTACAAAACTATTATATAAACATAATTAAGTGTATATAAAGACATAAATTAAAAAAGATAAATAATAAAAATAACAATAAAATAACAAAGAATAGTAATGGAGGTGATGAATAGTGTCACTCCAAATTTGGGATGACACTATTCATCCCCTATTTTGGGGTCAAAAATGCAGTAGCCTTGGAGCAATTTTACTCCAATTTCCACCTCCATTTTGGCATTTGGCTCCACCGTTGGAGATGCTCTAAGTCTTTACAAAATGGGGGGAAAGGAAATATTTATAGGTCAAGAGTCCTTAACCTAGTCTCACTGATGTAGGGTAAACTACGCGGAAATAATATTCTATAATCGAGCGGAAGCAACTAAAAAATAACAAGAAATAAGGATTGGGGAGACAAGAAATGAGAAGAAAGAACGAATAAAACTTACTAACGTAGATTGATTCCAAGGGAGAACGAGAAACTTGAACCAAATCCCGGATTCATACTAGGATGAAATCCTCGGGTTTCCAAGTCATAGTGGATACACGAGCTTCAAGCTCTAAACACGAAGGTCAAGCCTCTCAATGTCATTCTCTCAATTCTATACTCAAACTAGACTAAAATTAAAGCTAATGAAAAATGACTAAGTGTTCCTATTTATAGTCTTTCCTAAGACAATGTGAAATGACTAAAAGCCCATAGGTGGAATTAATACAATAGAAGCACTTAGGGCTACAATAGGAATTACACCACAAAAATAATTCTTGAAACTTCCCGGAACTAGGCGCCCCGCCTGATGCTGAACAGAGGGAAGTAGGCGCCCCACCTGTTGGGAGTAGGCGCCCCATCCTAAAAAGTGGGCGGTCCACCCAAAAAGCAGGCGCCCCAAACTCCTGAGGGTTGATCTTCAAGTAGGCGGTCCGCCTAGTGGAGTGGGCGGTCCGCCTCTTACTGTGAGGTGTGGAGACGGCTCAAAATTGACTCTAGGTGTTCCTCCTTGGTCCGTAGTCGGTCCTCCTTCCACGGCGCTCCAATGCATGATCCTCAAGTCGCTTCCAGAGCCCTTGACTTGCATTCTTTGTGCTCTCAAGCTTGGCTCTTGATGGTCGGTGTCTTGGCTCGATTTGCCCCGCATCATCCTTCCCTTCTTGAAAGAATTTCGTCCTCGAAATCAAACCATCAAAACCTACAAGCATTGAAAAACAACAACAAACTTCCTATTACGAGAGTAGGTTAGTGCCAAAAATGTGGAAAACACACTCTTATGATAGACCAAGCATCAATAACAAGTAAAAAGCTTATGTCTCCCAAGGAAACAACAAATACTTGACTCAAGAAGAAAGTGCATCCAACACGAAGACAAGCAAAGAGATCAATAGGACATTGAACATGCAAGATATAGCAATCAAATTTTCTATGACCCCTAAGCTTATGACCAACACACCAGGCCTTCAAATCAATATCATCACTATGTGACACAACGGCTTTGGCATGCTCAACACTCGAGGTGTGATCAATACATGGAATGGAGTAAGCAAAATAGTTCAAGCGATAACTAACATCAAATACTCCACTCCCCTTCTTTAGAGAACTCTTACGCACACTATGAGGTACATCCTTACCTCCAAATTTATCTCCAAGACAATCTTTTCCACTAGACAAACTCCCAAGGGAGGTCCCAAAAAGTGGATTATCTATAGAGTGAATCATTCCAATCCATGGAGGTTCAAACTCACACTCTACTCTAGTTCGACATAAATTACCATTCTCATTGAAGTCTCCCTCATACAAAGGATTAGTATAGGCATACTTCTCAAGCTGCATAGCAATCAAAGGTGAAGTATCAAAACTAGAGACAACATTCATACTTAAGGAGTCCTCGAAAATAATTCGATCCATCTCATACACTAGAGACCCCTCAAGGTTGCAACCTTCCTTACTACGACACAAGAGACCACCACTATGAATTAAGCAATCAAAGGGAAGAATAGGATAATCATGCAATTCATCTTCTCCTTTGTCAAATATGGGTGGGGTGTCATAACAAGATTCACAATCAAGGTCAACCACAATATCCTCACTAAAGAGAGGTTCAATGAAAACCGAGCTCACATCATGATGTGACTTTTCAACCCTCTCAACTAGTTGTTCATTTGCACACACAAGTTGACCCTATGGCTCTACACTAGTTGCAAACACATTGTAATCATACAAATCATCAACTAGCATAGAGTTTTCACAAACAAGATCACAAGACAAGGAATTAATATGCTCATGGAAAGGAAAACTAACACTTACATTTGAGTTGCATTCGGGCTCACTCAATGTACTTGAAGCATCATGGCTAGCTTCTCCTCCTTGTAGCTCATATTATGAATCGCCTTCACCTTGTCTTTCCACCTCGGAACATGATTGAGGCTCCTTCGGTTTTGCCTCCAAGAATTCCTACACAATAATTCAAACAAATAGAAGAAAAAATAAAGGGTTAAGGTTAGAATCAAGGGGTGCCCTCACTCTCAATGATTCTTTTTCCCTCTTTCTTTTCCTCATTGTTTTCAAAGGTCGGGTGTAGATTCGGGTGGTGACAACCCACTCACATCACTCAACACAACCTCTCATTTTTCCACTCAAGAGTTGTCACTTGTCGCTCCCTTACTCCTCTCTATCTTTTGTCTCTCATATTCGGGCGAATTGGGATGAGGCGCCGAGAATGCCCATAGCCGGAGTAGGTGGACTCTTTATATCAACCTGAAATCTAGGACTTGGAGACTCATCACTTGATGTCTCCTTCTTTTTCGTTGGTGAACCACTTGGCTTTGAAACTTGTGGTTTCGGGTTCACCTTGTTGATATTTTCTAACTCTTTTCTTGCACTAGTCCCACCATTGCTTATGTTTGAGGGACTTCTTGATTGTATTCTTTCAATCATAGGACTTCTCCTCAATGGTGTCCCACTATTTCTCTTGTTCGTGGGCTCTCTTACTTGTACTTCTTCTTTCCTAGGAAGGAGGGAATTGCAACTTCCCTTGTGCTTTAACATGGTAGCCACCAAGGCCTTTGTTGAACTTGAAGTATCTATGGAGAAGCCAAGGGCTTTCCAACATAACATCACATCCCTCTAAAGGACCCATTTTGCACTCAACTTCTTCTTCAAAGTTCCTTTGCGAAATAACCATCCTAGCCATTCTATCAACATGGTATTCCCCAACCTTCTCACTACAAGAGGACTAATCCAACTTGCTTCACCTTCATCCACTTGAAGCACATACCCACGATTCTCATTAAGACTCACTACGAATTGATACCATTCTCTTCTTCTTAAGAGCTCATCGTAGTAATGTCCATTAAACTTTCCACCAATAGTAGTCTC
>JARKIP010000097.1:267500-272500 GCA_029990175.1 Petunia secreta
AATAAATTACAATACTTTTTTGTGACTTTTGGTATTTTATCATATTTATTTAATATTTATATTATTATTTATGTATTTTAAATACCTTTTATTACTTTTTATTATTTAAATATTAATCTATTTTCTAAATTTACATAATACAATCATGCTACAATCATTTGTGTCTTTCTATAATAAATTATAATATTTTTTTGGTATTTTATTATATTTATTTAATATTTATATTATTATTTATGCATTTTATAAAAAAAATATAATTTACAATATTTTATACTATTTTCATAGTTTGGAAGTCATTTTGAACGCTTTGGGGTGGTTGTACTTGAGATTGTGCACATTGGTGTTGTACACGTCCAGTATGATTCTCTGGCCAAAGCATGTCTACTCCTGAGACTTGGGTTTTTTTTTTAAGGACATATATAGGGAGGGGTGAGGTGTTGAGCAGGATTGGGGCGCCTGCAGCCTGCCTAAGGCAGGCACATGTCGGCCATGCTGGCACGCAGCGTGGGCAACGATAGCACGCATGGCCTTGGCCGTGCAACGTTACGTTGGCCACCAAGCGTGTCGGCCGGTCGGGGTGGGTCCGCTGGCCGGACGGTAGTAGGCAACGTGGGCGTGGTTGGCACCTCAAAACGGCGAGGGAAACGGTACAACAACCTCCTCACCCGATTGCTTGCTACCAACGTCGTGCTTGCACGGCTTTGGTGGCCTGCACTTGGGTTGTGCCACAAGGCGGGCTATAGGCACCAATTGAAAAGAGCACGTAACGAGCGTGCCGTGAACGCAGCGTGGGCATTGGTTTCGATGATGTATGGCTACGTCCCAGCTATGTTTCCAATGTCCACAAAGCGTGTCGGCCGCACGGTGCTTGCTTCGAGTAGGTTGGTGGTGGGATCGGTCGTGTTGATTTCGTGTCTATCCGGTGCTTGTTTTGGCTTTGCATCCAAGTCATTGGCATCAACGCGAGGTGCGCTTCGCGTTGGGGTCGTTGATGGCGGGCATTGGTGGAGCAAGCGCACGTATGATGCGTGAGTGGTGTTCGGTTTGTGTGGCTAGGTTGGATCCCTGCTTGCGCAGCGACGTCCTATCCCACATTCCATCTCAGTCTTGTCGCAAGTGCCGGTTGGGCTTGTGAGGAAGTCGGTTTTCTGTGCTGCATACCCAATGCATAGGCATTGTCACGTACAATCGGTTGCCTTTCGCCCTTCGCATCCATGTGTGGGGTGAACCATAAGCGGTAGTCGTGTCCCACGTCTTCCAAGCATCATCTTGTGATGGCGTGGTCCATGATCAGCCTGCTCGGACTCTCGGATTCGGTAAACGCAGTGGGCATGGGGTCTCAAAAGCCCTCCTATTTGCCCAAAAAATAAAGTTCCCTACGAACGACAGCCGCGCTCGCCTTGACCTCGGCCCTCTTTTTTGGGGGGTCCGTTTTCATGCGATGGCGGTGTCATTGAGGAATGCTACCTGGTTGATCCTGCCAGTAGTCATATGCTTGTCTCAAAGATTAAGCCATGCATGTGTAAGTATGAACTAATTCAGACTGTGAAACTGCGAATGGCTCATTAAATCAGTTATAGTTTGTTTGATGGTATCTACTACTCGGATAACCGTAGTAATTCTAGAGCTAATACGTGCAACAAACCCCGACTTCTGGAAGGGATGCATTTATTAGATAAAAGGTCAACGCGGGCTCTGCCCGTTGTTGCGATGATTCATGATAACTCGACAGATCGCACAGCCATCGTGCTGGCGACGCATCATTCAAATTTCTGCCCTATCAACTTTCGATGGTAGGATAGTGGCCTACTGTTAGCCCCTCGGTTTGGAACAGGATAGACGTCGGCTGTTGGCTATGCTAAGGTTTTGATATGTTGCACCTTGGCATAGGCAGGTTGTGAAGCAATGTATAAGTCGTTCGATGTGAGCTTGACATCGTGTGTCTAAGTGTGCAGGTTTGGTACTTGGGCAAGACGGCTAAGCGGGGGTCTTGATGATGGCAAGGCAGCCTTGCTTGTGTGGGCAAAGTGTGGACTTAGATTGGGCAACGACAAGGAACGGAAGGCATTGCAGGTTGGCTAAGTAAGCTGCACGTGAGTGGCACGTGATGGGCTGACATGGCACTCAATATGGGGCATGTCAGCAGCTGATTGTCTAAGTGTGAAGCTGAGTTGCTGAACGGATGGCACAAGGCGTGCAAGGCACGTGAGCGCTTGGATCAGGAGCAAGCAGGCCGAGTTTTAGGCAGTCATGGGCATAAACGTGGCTGACTTGGCAAGGCAACTGCCTGGGCATGTGCCAGGCATGCCTGTTTCGTTTGTAACTGTCCCAAACTGTTCCCATTTGTATTTTAAGCATTGTAAACGTTGAATAGGGTATTCAGATTATATTGTAAGCCTTTGACAACGAAAGTCCTTTGTATTATTGAGTGAAGTAATAATATTAAAGGTTGGGCATTGCCCGTATATGCTTGTCTCGTCCCTTCCGTTTGTCCCTTTGAATCTGATTGTGTGTGTGCTTGTTTACATTGCTAACGTTAGGCAAACATAGGTCTGAACGTTAGGCAAAGAAGTAGGCTGAAGTCATAAGAGTTTGTGGCTGCCGTGCAGCGTTTGATTTGAGAAAAATCGACCCTGTAACAACTGGTATCAGAGCTCGGCTGTAACGGTGCTATGGCTGGGAACACGAGTGCAGAAATGAGGGAAAGAGTGTCGCGTTTGGAGGCACTGGTTGGGATAACTGACGACGCTATTGATCTGGTGGATTTAGTGACGCAGATCAACCGGTTGAAGGCAGATTTGGACCTTGTTCGTGAAACTGCTGAAGAGCATATCGTCCAAATCGCAGATCTGAAAAAGGAGAATGAGAATGTGAACTTAGAACTCGTTCTACTGCGTAGGGCGTTGGCTGCTGCTCCTACTCATACTCATGATGAACGTTCTAAGGTAAAAGTCCCTGAACCTAAAGCGTTTAATGGTGCACGTAGTGCCAAAGAAGTTGAGAATTTCTTGTGGGATATGGAACATTACTTCTCAACCGCCCGAATTGCTGAAACTGAAAAGGTAAACATCACAACAAGTTATCTTGTAGGAGATGCTAAACTGTGGTGGAGAACAAAGATTGCGGATGATGAGAGTTCCGGTCGTCCCAAAACTGATAGTTGGGACAAGATGCGCAAGGAAATTCGTGAGCAATTTCTGCCTAGCAATGCGTCATGGCTTGCTAGAGATCGTTTGAAACGTTTGAGGCAGACGGGGTCCATTCGTGAATACATTAAAGAATTCTCCTCTTTAATGCTTGATATTCAGAACATGTCGGATGATGATAAACTGCATAACTTCATTTCTGGAATGCAAGGTTGGGCGCAGAATGAATTAAGAAGGCAGAATGTGAAGGACCTTCCTTCGGCTATTGCTGCGGCGGATTCGTTGGTTGACTATCGTACTAATCGAACTTCTGAAAATCCTTCTTCTTCGAAGCCAAAGAAAAAGGCTGAAAAGAGAAGTGATTGTAGGAAGGAAGGGCACAAAGATGTTGTTGATAAAGGAAAAACGAAAGTTGATAACAATGCTGCCAAGGGTAAAAATGCTGCAAACAACAAAGGTTGTTGGACGTGTGGAGGAGATCACATAGCCCGAAACTGTCCCAATCGTGGAAAAGTAAACGCAATGCTTGCAAGTTCAGAAAAGGGAAGTGATGATGATGGATGTAGCGGTGCTGCTTTGGTGAATCCACTTCAATTGCTAGGTACAATGTCTTTGCTAAATGCTACAGGTGATAGTCTTAAAAGCCCTCATGCTTTATTGATGTATATTGAACTGAAACTTGGGGATAAAACTGTTGTGGCAATGGTTGACACGGGTGCTACTCACACCTTTGTCTCGGCTAGAATTGTACGTGAATATGGTTTATCTATTAGTAAGTGTCCGACTTACATGAAGACTGTTAATACCAAGGCACAAGCCATTGTAGGCATGGCTTATGATGTGCCTGTTTCGGTGGGGAGTTGGTGTGGTAAGGCAAATCTGATGGTAATTCCACTAGATGACTTTGATTTAATTCTTGGAATTGACTTTATGAAGAAACATTGTCTTGCTCCAATGCCTCATCTTGATGGTGTGATGATGATGCATGAATCATCACCCGGTTTTATCAAATGTGTTTACCCACATGGGAAGGGGAAAAAGAAAGACAAGAGTGCTTTGATTTCTGCTATATCAATTGAAAAGGGTTTGAAAAGAGGTGATGAAACCTATCTTGCTGCAATGATAGAACTCAAGCCCGATGTCAAAGTCGAAGTACCTGATTGTGTTGCTCAAGTCTTGAGTGACTTTGCTGATGTTATGCCCCCTGAATTGCCCAAGTCTTTGCCGCCTCGGAGAGTTATTGATCATAAGATTGAGTTGCTGCCTGGTTCTGTGCCTCCTGCACAATCTCCTTATAGAATGGCTCCAAAAGAGTTAGCTGAATTGCGTAAACAGTTGAATGAATTGCTTGATGCAGGTTTGGTTCAGCCGTCAAAAGCTCCGTTTGGTGCCCCTGTTTTGTTTCAAAAGAAGCAGGATGGATCATTGAGGATGTGCGTGGATTATAGAGCATTGAACAAAGTAACTGTGAAGAACAAGTATCCGGTGCCGCTGGTACAAGACTTGATGGATAGATTGACAAAAGCTTGCTGGTTCACGAAGCTTGATTTGCGGGCAGGTTATTGGCAAGTTCGAATTGCTGAAGGTGATGAAAGTAAGACAACCTGTGTGACTAGATATGGGTCATATGAGTTTCTTGTGATGCCGTTCGGTTTGACAAACGCTCCGGCTACTTTCTGCAATTTGATGAATGATGTGCTTTATGAATATCTTGATGATTTTGTTGTCGTGTACTTAGACGACATTGTGATTTATAGCAGGTCCCTTGAAGAACACATTGATCATTTGAAGTTGGTTTTGTCTCGGCTTAGACAATATCAGCTTTATGTCAAGATGGAGAAATGCGAATTTGCT
>JARKIP010000097.1:1047500-1050000 GCA_029990175.1 Petunia secreta
AAAGCATGTCTACTCCTGAGACTTGGGTTTTTTTTTTAAGGACATATATAGGGAGGGGTGAGGTGTTGAGCAGGATTGGGGCGCCTGCAGCCTGCCTAAGGCAGGCACATGTCGGCCATGCTGGCACGCAGCGTGGGCAACGATAGCACGCATGGCCTTGGCCGTGCAACGTTACGTTGGCCACCAAGCGTGTCGGCCGGTCGGGGTGGGTCCGCTGGCCGGACGGTAGTAGGCAACGTGGGCGTGGTTGGCACCTCAAAACGGCGAGGGAAACGGTACAACAACCTCCTCACCCGATTGCTTGCTACCAACGTCGTGCTTGCACGGCTTTGGTGGCCTGCACTTGGGTTGTGCCACAAGGCGGGCTATAGGCACCAATTGAAAAGAGCACGTAACGAGCGTGCCGTGAACGCAGCGTGGGCATTGGTTTCGATGATGTATGGCTACGTCCCAGCTATGTTTCCAATGTCCACAAAGCGTGTCGGCCGCACGGTGCTTGCTTCGAGTAGGTTGGTGGTGGGATCGGTCGTGTTGATTTCGTGTCTATCCGGTGCTTGTTTTGGCTTTGCATCCAAGTCATTGGCATCAACGCGAGGTGCGCTTCGCGTTGGGGTCGTTGATGGCGGGCATTGGTGGAGCAAGCGCACGTATGATGCGTGAGTGGTGTTCGGTTTGTGTGGCTAGGTTGGATCCCTGCTTGCGCAGCGACGTCCTATCCCACATTCCATCTCAGTCTTGTCGCAAGTGCCGGTTGGGCTTGTGAGGAAGTCGGTTTTCTGTGCTGCATACCCAATGCATAGGCATTGTCACGTACAATCGGTTGCCTTTCGCCCTTCGCATCCATGTGTGGGGTGAACCATAAGCGGTAGTCGTGTCCCACGTCTTCCAAGCATCATCTTGTGATGGCGTGGTCCATGATCAGCCTGCTCGGACTCTCGGATTCGGTAAACGCAGTGGGCATGGGGTCTCAAAAGCCCTCCTATTTGCCCAAAAAATAAAGTTCCCTACGAACGACAGCCGCGCTCGCCTTGACCTCGGCCCTCTTTTTTGGGGGGTCCGTTTTCATGCGATGGCGGTGTCATTGAGGAATGCTACCTGGTTGATCCTGCCAGTAGTCATATGCTTGTCTCAAAGATTAAGCCATGCATGTGTAAGTATGAACTAATTCAGACTGTGAAACTGCGAATGGCTCATTAAATCAGTTATAGTTTGTTTGATGGTATCTACTACTCGGATAACCGTAGTAATTCTAGAGCTAATACGTGCAACAAACCCCGACTTCTGGAAGGGATGCATTTATTAGATAAAAGGTCAACGCGGGCTCTGCCCGTTGTTGCGATGATTCATGATAACTCGACAGATCGCACAGCCATCGTGCTGGCGACGCATCATTCAAATTTCTGCCCTATCAACTTTCGATGGTAGGATAGTGGCCTACTGTTAGCCGTCTGATTTTGAAACTCGGCATGAAACGGCAATGGCAAGGATTTGGCTCGATGGCCTTGCTATTGGCCTAAGTGTGGGAGACGTTGAGCATGAAACGGTGCGGGTGGCAGCGTTTGTATGTTTGCTTATGTGTGGCTGATTGATACGGCAAAGGGTGAGCTAATCTAAGACATGTCATGGCACGGCATGAGTGTCAAACGATGAAGGCAAAGCTAAGGCATGTGAGCTGAGGCAAGACGGCAAGGCAATTGACAAGGACATGGGCATTGTCATGACATTGGCCTTGGATGCGTGTAGGCAGCATCAAAGCCAACCGGTGGGCGCAGAATTGGTGTCAAGACCAAACGTAGGCATGCAGCTGTGGGCAAAAGCTTGGCAAAGGGCAGGAAAGTGTGCTGTACACGTGAGCAGGAGCTGAAGTGGCCTGGGCGCCTAAAATCAAGCAGAAACGTGGGCATAGTGGCCCAAAACGTGGCCTGCATGGCCTAGACATGTGCTGATTTCGCCCCACTCCCTTGTAAACTGCCTTGGCAGTCCCCCTTTGTATATTTTGTATATTTTCAGTCATTTTACAGAAGCTAAGTAGAAGGGAAACATTAGAAACAAACGAGAGGGTTTGTAAAAGTGTGTTCCAAGTAGAAAAGCCATTGAACGACTTGTGTTCTTGGCTTAGGACGAAGTCGAAGTCGTTCCATTGTATTAGACTTGATATATTAATACATTGGTTGGGATTTATTCCCGTAAATCTGATTGTCTCATTTCATTTACTTGCTGCCTTTAAATTTCCAAACGATTTGAGCCAAAGACTGAAATTTGGCTAAGTGTTGAACGTCGGCTGAACCAAGTGGGACTTGGCTGCCTCGCAGGGGCAAACCTCGGCAGGTTTTTGTTGTCAAAATCCGCCCCTGTGACAACTTGGTATCAGAGCTTGAAGGTCTGGTTCGTTGCTTAGAAGAAAAACCATGGCTGGTGGAACAAGTGCAGAAATGAGGGAACGTTTGGCTAGACTTGAGGCGCTGGTGGGCATGACTGATGATAGTGTCGATCTGGTTGA